>JAODTR010000018.1:6354220-6368457 GCA_025399935.1 Amblyopsis rosae
TCTATCTCTCTCTCTCTCTCTCTCTCTCTCTCTCTCTCTCTCTCTCTCTCTCTCTCTCTCTCTCTCTCTCTCTCTCTTATATTCATATCCATTGTCATTTAAGTGCAACAGATCTTTACTTATTTCAATTAGCTTTTGGTGTATTTGACTATATATTTGATCCTAGTCAAAATATTGACGTTTTAGTGATGTGTTGTACTATAAACATAGCAGCACATATAACTCCTGTGTTATGGTTGCAGGCTGTGGTGTTTAAGTGTACTACTGGATGATCTAGAATGCAATTAGTCACAAAGCAAAAGCTCAATTCACCAGTCATATTACAGACTTTGAAAAGTGGGCGGAGCTCCCGGGGTCTGGAACAGGGCAACTTTGGTACCCCTTTAGTATGTACTTAATCTAAAGTAGAACCTAATGTAGGGTGAACACATTTTCAAACCCCCAAACCTTTAAGTGCACGGCACATTAAAGGCAGAGTTATTTATTTTCAAGAATGTTTTAAGTAAGTTTCAAGAACTTACTCAGGCTAACTAACTCAAAGCAACCTCTTTGCACACTGCCTCACACATCGAAATGCAATGTGAAGCACAGCGTAGTACAATGTCTTTGTTGTTGTGAGCGGTGTTCCCACTTTGTTTGTGTTCATATTTACAGATCAGTGCTGTGTAGAAGTACCAACATTTTGTTTTGCATGCAGAGAGAACTATAAGATAGCAAAATGAGAGGAGATATTTGGTGATTTTAACAAAAATATGTATTAGTTTACAATTAGCTTGCAATCACTGACTAAACTTAATGCACATGCAGATGTATGCGCCTATATGCACCATATGCAGTTTCACCAGGATGGGGACACTTATTTCAGAGGTTATATCACCTAGTGACTGCACCTTTCAAAAATGTTTAACGTTTCATAAATGCGTTAATCCATGATTGAATATTAGCTAGCTAGCATCTAGAAATAAATAACAACAAGCAGGCTAGTGAGTTATAGTTGGTCTCATGGTAAGACTACAATGTATCAAGATCCAGTGCAGATCCTTAAATTCCATTCATGTGTATTGGTGTCGCAGCGGCGCTCACTGTGCGGACAGACATGGAGGCGCAGCATATTCCGATGCGCAAGTGTGCACAGCAGCACACAAGAGTTAAAACACGGTGAACCTTTGCACACTGCTCAAGTGGCAACACAAGCAACTTGAGGTGGGGAAGGGGCAGGATAAAGGAGAAAATGATTTAAGTTCTGTTCTGAATACCCAGAAAAATAACGTCCTGTTTCTATACAAAATATAGGAAGGACCATAAACCATGGCTATGCTTCATTCATGTTATAGGCTAGATACGGAATATAGTTTTACCTGCTGGAGCTGGAGCTGCATTTTTCTTCTCTCACCTCAAAACTTCCAGTAGCAAATTATCCGTTATCAAATTTGCAAATTTTCGTAAAAAATCGCAGAAAAACTAAACTAAACATATAAAACCCTGCCCCTTCTGCGTGATCCCAACACAATCGTTTTGAAATAACATTTTACCTTGCTGAGAGCGATACTTTTTGCATATTTAGTCGGCCCATAAACTTTGATGATAATTCTTGCATTGCTATGCAGTTCTACGCAAATGGCTGTTTGGCTCAGACTCGTATATGAAAACTATACAATATTATTATTAATTTAATAGTGGTGAAAGCAAAGAACAATTTGGTAGTGAATGTGGAAAACCTGGACATTTAATTGTGTATGACCCGGGACACCAGTTTAAAACCAGGACAATCCCGGGCAAACTGGGACATCTGGTCATCCTAGCCTAATAACATCCTAGTATAATATTGAAAGTGACTAGGCAATCAGCCTGTCCAAACGCATACACACACTACATTGCAAACACATACGCTTTCTCATCCACTGCACATGCACACACAGACATGCACTGTTTCTGTCTCACCCACACAAGACTTGCAGTCAAACAAGTATACAAACAGAAATGTTTAACTATCAGCATCAATGTTTATGTCTCTGTTTCTCAGTGAAACACAATCCCATAAAGACAATCTCTCCATGCAGCCCCCAGTACATAGTGGGAGATAGAGGCTTACATTGGTCCTACATATTTGTAATTGATTGTTTTATTTAGAATATATTTTTACAACCATTTTCATAGATGTTATTGTTTAGATGAAATTATTAGTTTTGACTACCACCTTTAATTGAATTAAGAATCAAATCTATATGTTTGGTACTGTAATTAAACAAATGAAACATTTTCAATAGTTAATTAACCTACCCATATCTACTGTACCATAAGTTACCTCTCAAGTTACATGCATTTTGTATAAGATGCACCATCATTTGTTTCAATGTCATGTTATCAATTCTTTTGTAATGATTGCTCTGAGGTTTTATTTACATTGTAGTTAGTGAGTATCTTACTTCAAAATAAGAGTGTGCATATAATCCGTCTCGCTGTGGTTGGATGAGCCGTCATGTGCTGCCCCCCACTTCCTTCAGACCTGTCACCTATGGCCCATATAGGACCCATGCAGTTCAGCTTTTATTGACTACGCTGTTTGAAGTGAGCGCAGCTCGGCTGTCATTTCCTGCTCCGTGTGCTTGCCGCTCACGATGTGTGTAATTAAGGCCCTGGCCGGGCCTGGGCGTCTCATGCACTCATGCACCCACACACAGTGTGCCCGCCTCATTGACAAAGCTGTGCTTTACTGCCTGTACAGTCAGCCATACAGCTCACGTCTCCTCACAGGTAGAAAGGGCATCGGCACACGTCTCTTCATAAGAACTGTAGCCGCAAAGTGTTGTTTATTCTTTCATTTATTCTTGTATGTATCTGCATGTGTGTATGTGTGTGTGTGTGTGTGTGAGAGAGAGAGTGTGCCCATTTGTATTTGTGTGCATGTGCATTTTATGGGTGTCCAAGTTTGAAGCATCTGGGCAGTGCAGGTCTTAGTGAAGCCAGATGTATTCTGCTGTGGGTTCCCTCCCCCTGCCTGTTCATTTCTGACATCTCTGGTAGCCGGAACACTGTTAATATCAAGCACAAACATTACATTGTCTGCTACAGGGGAAGAGAGACTGCTTAACTCCTTAGCATGTCTCACTCCTCCATGCTCCGGCTGTGAATAATGTTATCCATGTGGATTGCATCCAATGGCTTCTCTTTGCACATTAATTTCATAGCTCTATGAATTTACTGCCAAGAGATCGGGCTCAAGGCACCTTTTCAAACAAAGGTCAAAGTAAAAAACTTAAGAAGGCCTTGGTTGTGTGTCACAGCTGGAAACAAGACCCTGGGAGTTTTTTTTTTACTTAATAATGGGCCCGTTGTGAGGTTGATAATATGCATTGTGGGAGCATATTCTATTGAGGGAGAATTTAAAGACTATGGGAGATGTCAAGGGACATTGCTCTCATGGTTTAATCCAATATAGCAGTCACACAGGAAACATACAGTAGTTAATGTAAGTGGAAGGAAGTATTTTAGGGGAATAGAAAATATGATTTAATGCCTGTGCCTTTCCATTTCATCTTGTCGGTGCACACAGACACACATGTAGATTTCCAGCGTATTGTAATATCTTATTGTTTGTATCGTGCACAGGCCTATGTGTGTTAAAGTGTGGCTGACAGTGTCATAGCTTTTCATGCTGAGGCTGGCCAAGACTCATTTTTCTCCCCTGCCGATTTGCACTCTAAGGCAGAGTGATGTTAATACATATTGGGCCTTATTTCTCGGGCATCAGTCCAGTGCTCCAGCCCTCTTAATGGGACTTAATATATGACTGAGGTAAATAACAGTGTCTATTTTACAATGCCGGTTGTGCACAGATGAGAGACTTTGAGACTGGTGTTTTCACTTAAAGGTTTTGTTATTTTGTGTGGTTATTGTTTTAATATGTTCCTATTAATGATAAATTGGCTGGCTCCTCATTGAAAGGATGTCTGCTTTAGTCCATGGACCGAGCAGAGAAACTTCCCTCAAATATTGCTGCTTAGAAAGATGTTTAGCCCCAGATTATTTCAGTGAAGCTACAGCAGAATTGGCTACCAGCAGACTGGATAGGGATCTGTACTTACGAGTGAATAGACAGTTCTGTGTTACTGTAGGTCCAGGTAGAGAATACCAGCTCAGTCAATTTGAATAAATAAAAGTAATATAATGATTTAATTACTATCTTATGACTATATTATCATTACATAATTACTAATCTTATTATTATATAATAATTATATAATTACTAGATTACTATGATATAATAATTATATAATTACTAGTTCATTATCATATAGTAACTATATTTATTACCCTGGTGCTAGTGTGCATAAACAGGCCCAAAGCCCCCAAAAAAACAGCGTGTGGTTATAGTGCATATATAGTGTCAAACATGGGTGTTTCAGCTGTTGCGTGTCTAGTCCTTTAGTCTGAAATACCAAGTGCAGGCTTCATGTGCTCATATGGAACATTGCTTTGCTCTATTTTGATCCTATACTATTCAATATTTTCATTTTAGGGTATGGCAGGGAATGGTGTGATTTCATAGTTTTATTAACCATATTCCAGTCTTTTTCGCACACATACGTCATATAATACTTTATTTTATTTATTATTTTAATAATAAGCAAGATCCATGGTCATGACTGAGATCTAGCACATTTTAAAGAAACACAGAGCAGTCAGAGGGCCACATTGTATAGGCTTCTGTCTCATGTGGATTCAAGTAAGGGCAAAGCTCTCTGCATTGTGGCATTTATGTTGTTCAGAGCCCTGATATATCCTGGACAAGTTGTGCTTGCAAAACTAAATATTAATCTATGCACAGACTTTGTTCCCAGCTGCACAGACTGTGTGTGTGTGTGTGTGTGTGTGTGTGTGTGCGCGCGCGGGCGTGCGTCTGCAGGTTTTGGATCAGACCCAGCTCCAGTCTCATTATCTCCTGTGTCTTTGTATGTGCTGATTTATTTCGGCGCTGGGTGCCCCGTCTTTGTCAGGTCCTGTGTGAACGCAGAACCCTTTGACCACCTTTGACAGTGTGAATATTTTAGCTCCTTTTAATATGCAGCCTGAACTTTTTATGTAAAGATGAGGAGGGAAGAAGTGGGGTGGAGGGGAGGGGGGGGGGGGTAGTTGGGGGTCGGACGGCTGGCGAGAATTAAACGCTCTAGGAATTGGGAGTCAATCTAATCTGGCTGTTTGACAAAGAAATGTGATTTGCTTGTTAACTTGCTGTAAGAGTGTATAATTGGATAATTATTTAAAAACAACAAATGGGCACATTGTGTGTTTTCAATACTGTTGAATACCTTGTTTTTGTTTCAATAGGCCTGTGCAGCACACTCATCTCGTATTGGTCAGCATTCCCACTGGTGGTAAACTCAGTTTTACTGTTTTTCTTATTTTCTTTTATTTATTATTATTATAATTGGATTTTTGTGATGAATTCTTCAGGTGGAACGTGGCGGCCTGTTGACTGCACATTCTCTTCTCTTGGCAGAATAACATAAGCGCTATCCTGCTGTCGTTCAGTACTAAACACTAAGCAGACTCATGTTACCCTGAATAAAAACATCTTTCCATGGGAGCAGAAATATGCAAAGTTAGAAATTGACTTGCTTATGCAAAGGGGCCGGAAATAATGTGGTAAAGTGATTATCTTGTTCACCACTGATTAGATTGCCTTGTTGATGTCAGCTTCATGGCTAACGGTCTATAGAAACTTTTACATAGAGTGTTGTCTGTTTAGCCATTAGGATGTACTATATGCTGGAGATTACAAATCTACACTTGTTCACAGATAGTTAGTGGAACAGCAGATCTTTTATGAATGATATTTATTCACATAATGCTATAACATATGCTATAATTGCATTTTTTAGTTTACATTTCGCAGTCATCAGTGAGCTAAATAAAATCCCATAAATGCTCTCTATGTAAATCTTTAGGGCTTTGACCCTGATGCCATTCTGGTAGGCATCAAAGTACAGCGATGGGTTTGCTTTGATTTCTGGGAAGGAAGCTGTGATGTGTTGCGCTGGCTGGCTTAGCGTCTGTTTGGGGCTCATCTCTGTTATTATGCCCAGATTGTTTGCTCAGCCTTGCTAACATATGTTTCACAACTTGGGACGTTTATGTTTTAATCTGCTGGCCTTTTTAAGATGTGGACACAGTCCATGTTTGGATTTATTAATCCAGCTGGTGTTTTCTGATGATGAGAATGTCCCCTCCCCCTCATTGCCTCCCACCCACCCTTCCTTCTATTCATTCCTTCTCCCCCTTCTTGCTTCTCTTGTTTTCTGGCACTTACGTGTCGCATAACAACGACTGCTTGTATTCAGCATTTTATTGTTATTTGATACAAAATGCACAGATATGAACAATCTGCAGGCTGTAATGCGTTTGGAGCAATATATGGAGGCTTAGATTACAAACACCAAGCAGCCAGGGACAGCTCAGTGAAGACATGTTGTGTGTTTGTTTTACACTGAAAGCCTTGTTCAGGTACTTTGGGCCACTTTAACAGTGAACGTGCAAACATGAACTGGAGTAGTGTTTGACAGACACACACGCACACACACATGCACGCACGCGCACATACGCGCATGCACACACGCAAGCGCACGCACACAGCAGATGAAAGGGGGAAGACAGCTAACAAAGCACAGGTGACAAATAGACATACATAGACAGACAGACAGACAGACATACCCAGAGGGTGAAACGAGGGGAGTATTCCGTGTACAGCCAGACAGTCATCACTGAGTTAAACGACTTTGTTTATGTTTGACAACAACTACAGTGCAGGGTGTGAGCTCTGTAGAGGAGGAGGAGTAGAGAAGAGGGACAGCCCTTCATCCCAGGTATGAGCGAGACATGCGTTCTCTCCTATTCAAGCACAATCAGTTGTAATACCATGGTATCAACTGCAATAAACAGTTCACGTCCAGTTCACAGGAGGAGTGCTACTGGGAGACAGGTGGTCAGGTTAGGCAAGGTGTTAGTGTTGAGTGCAGGCCAGTGTGTCATGTGACCCCGGTTAGATGGCAGCGGTCCTCTGGCCCCCACTGATCACAACGGGGGCTTCATTATGTCTGCATCAGAAGTACAAATGGTGATGGGAGCACAGGGCTGCAGTGGCACGCTACGGAGAGGACTGGTGGGGGCAGATTTGTCCCAATTTGTCCCCGGCTGTCTGTCTACTCAGGCATGGGGTTTGGGGGCGGGGGGGAAGGGTGCAGTCTGTCATCTGTGTTATGATTTGCATGGGTGTCAGTCTCTGCGGCAGCAGTACAAGTGTCTGGCTGAGCTGCTCAATGGGCTATTCTTATCCCAGCATCCTCGGCTCAGCTTGTCTCCGCCACTCGGCCTCAGGCCAAACGTAAAGCCCCGCCCACCCTGCAGGGTTAGCCTCATCCTGTTACTTTTACATTCCTGTGCATCGTGAAGCCCCTCATGCACACTAGTCACATTTAGTTCTATCAGTTTACGGGTGAAGTCTGCGATGGTTCAGCATCAAAGTTAAGGAACACTTGGACCCAATTTGCTGCTTCCCCCAACAGGCGATGATCTCAACTACTGGGATTTTCATGTATGTCTTTGTCCACCATTAGGGACAACTAAGCTCTGGTCTCCACATTCACTGGTGCGTACAGCGCATGAATAAACAACACCGCAACAGCCACTTTTTCTCTTGTTGTGGATGAGCAGTCCAAGCTTTGGTTACGGCCCCTCTGTGTGGGCCAGGTCGTGCTGCCCTAGCCGTCAGGCTAGAGGAAACGTTACTTGCTATCTGCTATCCCTCCTGGCTGTGTGCCTTGCCCAGCTCTGTCAGCGCCACACATTCCCATCTGAAGAATGCAAACACACTTGGAGCCCTGGCTGTACTGTGAACACACAAACATGGGAATGCTAAATGCACCGCCCCAAAGGCAGGGGTACCCACCTGGTGTGCCTTAGTGAGCTGACATCGACCATGTGTGTGGCTGAACGGGAGTGGTTGCATGGAGGTGGTCTTGTGCCCTATAAAACATGATCGGTGACTAGCGGCTGGGCCAGACTAGCAGCATGAAACTGAAGCGTTACACATGGAGAAGTGGAAGCCCTTCCCAGTGAAACAGTGATGGCTGATATTATGCAAACAGCTATACCAGTTGTCTAGTACAGTTAATAACAGCTACAGAGATACAGCGTCTTCACAGTCATATTGTTTCACTTGTGTGTTGGCACCATAGGTTGGCACAGCACTGTACAGTAAATATGTGAAGGCACATCAGTTACTTTATATTCAAACCATTTATTTTCCATAAGAGACGAGGCAGACTTATGAGTTCAGTACTGTGCTTACCTGAATACTTTTTGGCCATTTTATTTGGCTATTAAAAGACTGTTGTTTGCTGATGTTTCTTAGAAAGCCAATTCACAATGCTTACATAATATCACATGTAACATGGCATCAGGTATTCCTCAGTTTGTATTATGCATTTGTTTGTTTGGATGTAAAAGGTCTAAAAAGTGGTAATTAAAAAATAAATAGTGTATTTTATGTAGTGTATGGCCTGTATGTGCAAAAGCCTTGACCACTCACGCAAGCAGAAAAGGACATCCACCCTGATCGACTGGAATAACAAGAGTAAATCAGGGTGGAAAAGTGCTTTCATCAGTATTCATAGGGACAGGGAAGTCATCCACAGCCTTGCCAGTCTGCATGCACTTATGCTATATTTAGATGTTGATCTATAAACTGACCAGTGCATCAGCAGGAACTACAAATCCTTGCGTCACCATTGGAAACAGATACAGAGTTCTACAGTATACATGCATCAGCATACAGCTACAAATACACTATGCATGGTGGGGGTGGAGCCATGTCTCTGAAGCTCTTAGCAGGCTGGCCCTAGATCATAATTCCTTTTCCACACTGATAGAGGTCATATGCAAATCCATGCTCCACGATGAGCACTCTTCGTATGACTTATGGAGCATGAAGGCAGCCAGGTAAGACAGCCCCTCGTAAACTTGTGGCACGGCAGGGCTGACAGCACTGTCAATTTTCATATTTCACGGCTTACTGTGGTTGTGTTGAGCGCTTGGTTATATCTCCACCTGACTAGTCAGGGAGAGCTCTTCTGATTGGATGGCATGTGTCCATTCTCTCACATGAAAAAGAGTGGATGCAAATGACTGCAGATAACGTTTTGTTTATTATCTACAAATATCTGTGAATTAAGGCCATGTTCTATGCTTACCCACTCACTGGAAAATGTGCCGCCATGAAAAAATTGACAAATACACAATATGTCTATTATAAATAGTTATATTTTGAATATAACTAGAATGACCCTTTCATCACACAGGCGTGCATGGATGGGAACAGGACATGAAGGGGTCAAAGAAAGTGACTGTTGTTTTGTATGGAGGCTGAACATAGTTGCAAGTAAAAGCACCGCACACCATGAAAGCAGCAATATAATGAATTCCTTCAACAGAAAAAGCAAACCTTCTCTTCCTCAACAAACACAGTCCACTTCTTTCTGTGGTAATAATTCCCTCTTTACTGCTAGTGCATGCTGGTGCTAACTGCAGTGTCTGGCTAACCTTTGACGGATGATGCAGGCCTGAGTCACTCCCTTCCCCCCAGGTGGCTAAAGCTCTGTGCCACTTACTGGAATACACGGTGCCTGAAAACAATGAAAGCTTCACACACACACACACACACGCACACACACACACACACACACACATATATTACAGGCTCTCTCAAATGGCTCAAAGTGTAGCTTTCCTTTCTGCCCCCAAACTTAAAATAACTTCATATAGGCACCAGGTGCGTTTTAAAAACTGAATGACAGGTATTAGAATAACACATGAACAGTCATAGCCGGTATGTCGTTGAGTTGACCAATGGGAAGAAGCTTGTATACACATCAGAAATTATGTCATGTGCGCTGCACTGCAAAAATACCCCGCTAATAAAGTCGTTCAACCATGTAACTGACGTTTTCTCACACATATTATTACTTGTTGAAAATGGTAAACAGAGTGCTTTAGACCTTGGTATTGGAACCTGGAATTAAAATAGATTTGCCACAACTAAGACCATTGTTTTTTTTAGTATTTTATGTTAGAATTTTCCCTAAATTAAAGTTTTGTTTTTATGACTAGTAACAAACCCGTAAATGATCAATTAACCATAAATCACAAAAATATTACAAAAAATATATTTTTTCCAGGCTGTAACATTGTTTGCAGTGTAAATAAATACAAAATCTTTCCACGTGCTACTGTTGCTACACACCACAGTTTATGTCATGTAAATACATTAATCCGAGCGTGAGTCCAGGGGCTAGCAGCAAGCACCAATTATTTGTGACTGTCTGCATTGTACATACAGTACAGTTCCTTAACTCAGCGCATGCTAATGCTAACTGAAGACAAAAGCAGGGTACCAACATGCCTCATGGCGGTCCACTCACAAAGACATGCATTGTGCTCTCGTGTGGAGCGCACAGACTTAGGCCATTTCCTCATATTGACGGTCTTGGCAAGTGTAATATTTATAGAAATGTTATGGTTTGACAACCCTCAATTAAACTTGTCATAACAGAGACCATCCAAAACAGAGACAGGAAGGAGGGGATGCTGGGAATGATGTCAGCCTTGCGGGGATGAACGGAGCACGGCGGCTCGTAAACAGCTGTTTGCGAGCCGTCGTTGGCGAGGAAACGGTGCCACGTGTCTAAGACGTTGGAAGTCAAAGTGCTTGTGGAATCTGACCTGGGTAGCGGCTTCTGACACATTTAAAGACAGTTACACAACACAGGACTAATACACTAGTTATCTTATGTAACATGACATCATATTTATGATGCACAGACACAACGGCATGTATTGTATGGCATATGCCCCAGCCTTATAGCATTAAGGCTTGAATATCTGATCATATTTCCTGTCCTCTTCTAATATAAACAAAGATTTGTGGACATGTTTTCTAGCTGGTACATAGCAGGTAACCGGTGATTAGAACATACATTTTTTATGATCTGACATTTGCGTTTAGCTATCAATCTGTCCGTTCTGATACTTTGAAGTTGAGCTGCTTGTGAAACAAAACAGAGCTCATTGAAAAAGCAAGAATGTAGGGGAGGGGAGTCCCTGTCTGAATTATTACAGGGATGTAAGTATGTAACCTTAGTGTGAGAGAGTGCCTTTGGAGCCTGTGTAAGTGGATCTAGTCAGAGGTGAAAAGAGAACAAGTCTGACCTCGTGCACTGTGCGACATGGAGGTCAGTCTGTGTGTTTGGCTTTCTGAGCGTGGCCCATGTGCTTGCTTATGGTGGTGGGGGCGTGCTGCTGTCATAAATTACTACCCTCGCTTGGTTACTGGAGCCTGTGGGTGTGTATGTTATGTGTATGTATATGTATATGGTTTTACATGTCTTTGTGTAAGACTATCTGTATGTGTGTGTGTCTACTGAATGAATGTGTGTGAGATGTGGTCCATATATGTTTCCTCTGTGATCCTGCTGACTTCCCTCTGCCCAGACTACCTGTGGCTCTCTTCCCAGCCTCAGACCCCCCAGTCAACTCCAACACTGTCTGATTCACAGATATGATTCAACATGGAAATGACGGGGCCCCTTAAAGGCCATTTTCACGGCCCTGGCATGGCGATAATTGAAAATGTCAGTGAAAGTGCTTAGAAGAAATTCCAGCGGGATTATCACCCCAGTAACATGGACAAGACAGCGAGCTTGCTAAGGAAGGGAAAACAGACAAAAGAACTTGTCTCCATATCATAAAAACAGCACTGTTCCTCCTCTCTCCTTCTAATGAAAGCGCTGCTATGCCAATCCACAGGGAGGAGTTTGAGAGTAACATCTTGTTTTTTTTGTCGAGGCGGAACGAGATTGGGGGATGGGGGGGCAGTTGATGGGAGGGATCGTCAGGTCTGTCCCCCTTCTCTCTCTCTCTCTCTCTCTCTCGCTCTTTTTTGGAAAAGCCAGTGTTGTCGGTGCATCATATAAAAGAAGATATACAAGCGATTCACATGCAAATGGGGTGGGTGATTTAGAAAAGGATGGTGGGGGGGTGAACACTGAAAGCCAGCGGAGGGGGCGACGGTGGGGGGAATGTCACATTAAGTGTTGGCGAGGGGAGGCGTGAGTTAGCGGCTCACTGAAACAGAGAGACATTTGTGTAATCTGCCTTTATGTATCACCACTTCTGAATAATAACATGATGGAAAAAAAGGGGAGCGAGAGGAAGACTTACCTCATCTGCCTGGTGGAGCCAAGGCATAAATAAAGAGACGAACAATGGAATTACTATTAGGCCAGACTCTTCGCCCAAGCCACGGCAGCAGCCTTCTATGGAGCCACTGGCAAGAAGATTAATGTTTTGTTAAATATCAGTGTGGGAGCGTGTGATGAGGAAGGAGGTGTGTTGGGTGGGGGAGGGGGTGCTTAAGGCTCCTCAACTTTGTCAGCCCGGGTGATTCTGGTAATTATGGTGTTGCTACAGAGGCACAAACACACACACACTCCTTTCTCTCGCTTTTGGCCGAGCTTGTTATGGTATCGCATGCATTTATTTGTCTAGAGGATTATGGGTAATGTTCCGTGGCATCTGACTGGACATGTGTGGCTTCCCGCTCTCCCCCAGACGCACAGACCCTCCAGTGTAAGCATCCATGTCGCTGGTGGACAAATGTCCTGGCCGTGCACATTACTCTACCTACCACAGGGTACTCTGATAACATAATAAAACAACATAATAACATACAGTTTAAACGGCATTGAAAGATAGATTGGAATTCCAATAATCCAGATAAGGCAAAAATGGCAGATATGGTGAAGCTACATTTGTGATTTTAGCTATCACAAGGGCTAAATCAATCAACATTAAAATTATTTCATAACCGGGATAACTGTTAAAAACCTTTAAGGCTTCACAAGTGCACTGGTTAGCTGTCCAGTAAATTGATACATTGGTACAATTGGTAAATTGGTGCATTTACCTAGTGAGCATAACTGGATTGCATAAGGGCGCCTAGGCAGCAAGGGATGTGTGAGCATCTCATATTTCAAATTTTTAAAAATTTTTTCCAGGTCAATCTGAATTTCAAATTCTCATCTTAAACTCTAATATTTAGAGGAGTTCAAACTAAATGTAACATATTTATATCTACAGTATATGTAATATATATCCATGCATCTATCCCCTCAATATTTACTGTACATATTATGTAAAATAAATAATTATCTGAATATTTAAGTGTAGGCATGCAATTATTGTCCTATTCCTAAAATATGCTCAGCTTCATGTCCTCGTTACTATTGTAAGTAGTAACTGTTTCTGTGACGTAAAATGACTCACATTTGGCCATTTGATGACTTTCTCCTGTTGTTGACACACACACACACACACACACACACACACACACACGCGCGCACAGACACAATGGATTGGCTTTCTCTCCCAAGAAAAGAAGTCTATTCATTTTTAAAAACCATTCTTCACTAGCAGGTGTGTATGTGTGTGTGTATATAAGTGTATATTCCCAGTTCTACCCTTAGGCTTGTCTGTACGATCAACTCAGCATGTGGTCCACACACACACACACACTCACACACACTCCCATAAACCTAGCATTATCAACTCCCACCTACCTTTTCATCTGCAGTGTGTATGGAAGCTTAATGGGGTCAGAGGTCAACCTGGTTGCCAGCGTGGCAGGAAGACGTGGTTGCTAAGGGGACAGGCGTGAGGGGGGGTGGAGCTAGGTGACAGGGTGATGGCATGAGGTGACAGAGAGCTAAGCAGGTCTGTCCATCTCTTACCTTGCTGCCTGTCTGTCTGTCTCTTTGCCTGTGTCTGCCTGTCTGTCTGTCAGTCTGTCTGTCTGTTTGTCTGTCTCTTTGCCTGTGTCTGTCTGTCTGTAGGTCTGCCTGCCTGTCTGTAGGTCTGTCTGCCTGTCTGTCTGTCTGTCTGTATGTCCCTCCAGACCTCCATCTTACTCCCTCACTCTGACACTAGTATTGTCCTGTGTTATGTCAGGTCAGCTGTGTGTGCGTGTGTGTGTGTGTGTGTGTGTGTGGACCACAAGAGAGTGTGAGAGAGTGCACGTGTGGTTGAATCCCAGCGGTTCACTCTTTCCTTCCTGTTTGCTATCCAGGCATTGAGTCAGGCTCACTGGCTCCTCCAGGCCAGGAAACATGGGGGGGGGGGGGGGGGGG
>JAODTR010000018.1:6378062-6393511 GCA_025399935.1 Amblyopsis rosae
ACTCGCTCGCTTACTCATAGAGCGTACTAGACTAACGGTTGGGCAGTAGGTACTTCACCAAAGGTAGTCTATACTGAGTATTCGGATGCAGCCCAAGTCCAGGATGAGTTCATGTGTGAAGGGGAAACCCCAGGAAGCATGGCAGACCAGTGCAGGCTGCCATTAAACCCTGACAGTAGCAGTATTAAACGTAAATATATCGGGATATGGTGTTTGGTTCATATCGCCCAGCCCTTGGGGAGATTCTTACTGGGTGTGTTAATGAATGGTAGAAACTAGCCAATTCAACTAAACCAACTAAAATACATTCTTCAAAGAAAGATAAAGCAATGTAACACGCAAAAAATATTTAGAGTATATGATCATGTTAATACATAACATTCTGTGGCTTTGGATAAAATAATATGTTCTGGGAATGTAATTAATGCAAACAGGTGAATAATATTTCAGCCTGCAATTGCAGCGATTTATTTATTTAAATAAATACATTATATAATATAATAAGATAATATAGAATACAAAAATTAACTTGTCAACAAACATGTAAAACATGAAAAATATAAATTTTTGTGGTATTACTTTTCATATAAATCTTATAAATTAGGAGGTACTGTTTGTATACAGTAATCTTTCATTGGTCCATAATACATTTAAGAATCATATAATTATCCGAATGTAAAGGTAAAGGTGATTTTTTTTGTCACATACACATTGCGAAATTCATCCTCTGCATTTAACCCATCCCTCAAGGGAGCAGTGGGCAGCTGCTGTGCAGCGCCCGGGGACCGACTCCAGATAGGAGCCAGTGTCACTGGTCAGATGGCACTGGCTGGAGAGTTAACATAACATGTTTTTACATGAGGTATTTGACTGATAGAATACGTCACTGTGTCGCTATAATAGCCTTAATACATAGAAGATATGAAAAGATTAAGTCACTTGCATTTTAGAGGTTATGTATGTGTGTGCATAAAGGTTAATTCTTACCATCAGCATATGTATGTATGTATGTCGAAATGTTGCATGACAAATTATAAATATTTTAGCGGAGAAATGTGTTGTGTTCCAGTTTTGGCTTTGTGTGTGTGCCTGCATGTGTAACAGAGAGCAGGAATCTGCTGTGATGTTTCATGTCTTTAAGACAAGACATGCCAACAGACAGATATATTGACTGAAGAGAAATAAAAATATTATTTAATCCCTTACACATAAAATCTAGTTTGTTTGGTTTTGCCAGTGATGTGAGATAATACTGTGTTTACAACTTTGTTATATTTGGGTTTATTTATAAAATGTTAATATCTTTTAACAAGGCACAATAACACAGTTCACCCCTCCAAAATGATATAAATGACACTCACCTGAAGATAATTCCCACATTATAATGATGACATTGGCCTGAGCTAATGAATTAAATCATACTGAAGACTGTCTCTTACCTACGTGGGAAAAAGTCCTAAATATGAATGTCAGTAGCTTGTAAAGAGACATGCTTTCAGAGGAGAGGTGTCTGTCTGCCTGTGGCAGTAGGAATTTGCTCTGTAGTTACTTACACATGTTCACATTCTGTCTCTGGTGATGTCTTAACTCGGTCTTCTCATATGTATGACTGACTGTCTGTGGTTTGCTGCATTTCACACTTCTCATTTAACATTTGGGGGCTTGACCTAATAAATCAATTCATGGTCTCTGCCCCACAACCCCACACACCCCACCCCCTTCCCAACAACTCTCTCTCACTGTAGCTAGTTTAACCCCTTCTTTTTAATTGCCATAACCAATGGGATATGTTCTATTGGCAACTGCAGAGCTCTTCTCATACAGTGGGCCATTGTTGACGTGGAGATGAGGACCTGAATGAGGACTGCACCCTCTGGAAACGTTACCTTGCATGTGAGTAAATGCGTTTCATGTGGCTCCCCATTTTCCCCAGTTGTCTGAATGCCTGTACAGTATGTTGTGTGTGTGAGTAACACTATGCTTGTGTGTTTGTGCATGTGTGTGAGAATAGGCCCTGACTGTTGTGTTCGTTTACTCTTGCTTCTTCTTCTGTGTGTGTGTGTGTGTGTGTGTGTGTGTGTGTGCGTGTGTGTGTGTGTGTGTGTGAGAGAGAGGGAGAGTACAGTACATAAGAGAGGAAGTGTGTCATTACACCAGACATGGAGGTTATTGCAAATATTTAAACCACAGCATGAAGTGACCTAATAACTGTCATAAACATCAGTTAAATACATTATAATATTTCTGCTCTATTGCATGTTGAAATGATGAGGATTGTGTTGTTTCCTCTTGCAACACAAAGGCTCACAAACTACATTTGAGTATAAAAGTGTAATAAGAATGACAAAGATGTTCCTGATTAAACATGCCTGTTAATGGTTTTATTCCAGTTAAATGTCGTAGTTAAAATATATAGATGCCACCCCCACAAAAACATCAACCATGTTCATGTTCTTTATTTATAAATTATTTCCTGCTGGTCGACAATTTGACTGATGAACGAATATTTTAAATTATGATTATTAGAGATAGATTGTTCATCCTTGGTGATTCTGCGCATTGTGTGTTTGGACCATGTTCTGGTTCACTCCAGATGGGTCCTCTTTGAAGTTTTAAGTGTGAGGACAATGGCTCAATGGATCAAACGCCACTATTGTTAGCAATATGTGCAGTCAAGACTATCAAAAGCTGTTATGGGTAATCCTTTTATCCACGAATGGATGAACACGTCCAAGAGTTATCCATCAGTAGCTCCAGTTTTCAAACTTAAAGTACTTGTATCTCTGTGTATGTGTGTGTGTGTGTGTGTGTGTGCGCGTCTATGCGCGTGTGTGTGCGTGTCTATGCGTGTGTCTGTGTGTGCTGATCCCGAGCTCTGTTAAGGTCATGTTTTTGCTGTTGTGCCTTAGTTGAAGGGCTCTTTTATTTACCTAAAGCCATTTTATCCATCAGTTCCTTAAAGCGACTGGTTGGACCTCCCATTCAGGAGGGCTGTTGTGGCCCAATTATCCCAGAAAATGTTACGGCAGCTATCCAAATGTCAAGCGTCCCCTGTGTTCTTTCTCCCACAATTCCTGCTGCAGTAATTAGTACCTGTGGGATGTGTCGTTGTGATCTGTGGGTCATGGCTAAGCATGGTTCCACACTCAAGCATTCGCAGGAGCGGCATGCAGACAGGGATCTGTGGAGAACTAAGCCCCGACTCAGACATCATACAGGTGTCAGCAGCACACGGGGATAGGGGCCAGGGTGGCTAGTAGGCTAGAGAGGGTCTCAGTGTTCTCACAGCCTGCAGGTAAAGAACTTTCTTGCAGGAGCTTTTTAGGAATGCCAAAACGTATGAATTACTTGGGGATTTCACTGAAGCGTTTGATATGTGTGTGAATTAGAAACACAAACGTGATAGCAGTGTTTGTCTTAGATTTAAGGATTTAGCTAACCCGTATGGAGATAATGAT
This sequence comes from Amblyopsis rosae, assembly GCA_025399935.1. Lineage (NCBI taxonomy): Eukaryota > Metazoa > Chordata > Actinopteri > Percopsiformes > Amblyopsidae > Amblyopsis > Amblyopsis rosae. The sequence continues at coordinate 6,381,521 of JAODTR010000018.1, forward strand.
CGGTCAGGGTTACACTACAGTATGTGAAAACAGAGAAGTCTGCATAATTAGGATTAAAACTACATAAACACCATTGTTATTGACTGGCGATACAATTGCATATCCAAACATCCCGTTTGTATGGTTGTATCTTTGACTATTGATTGAAGCAACCCATTATATTGTCATTTTAGAAACAATCTAGCTGTTTCTTTCCCGTAATCTATGTAGCTGTGCGTCTATCCCTCTGTGTCACAGGCTCTCGTTAAGAAGAAAAGGAGAAGTAATAAAGCAAAAGCAGGAAGCTGTGGGAAATCGACTGATGGGCTCGGCTCGATGTCCTCGCTTGATATAAGAGCTGTTCTATGCAAAAGCACTCCTTGCTCGTTTGCCCCTCGTGCCCCCCCCCCCTTTGTCACTTAAAGAATGCTCTGTGCCTGTGGATTAATTAAAGTCTAAACATTAAATATTGATTGATGCATTATCAGTGTCTCACAGTCGCCTCCTCTCAGATTGATTTCCGCCATGATTTATTGTCATATTTGCAGAGTCATTTCACGTGATAACAAAGAGAAATTGCTTGCAACCTCCGTACCTCCTCCATTAGCCCCCCACATTGACAGACTCCCTGCTACCTATAGCCCACCCCTTCTCCTCCACCAATCTCTTTTTCTGCTGTTCCTGCTCCGTTTTCCTCCTCCGTCATTGTTGTGGCCCTTGTGACGGTTCAGCAGCCTTCACACTGCTGCTGCTGCGAAAACGTTGATGCCCTTCTGTGCATGTGCGTTATAACACAAACTAGCAAGGACACAGTAATGCAGTTTCAAATATGAAAGACAATATCTGGCGAGCAAAGCAAGACTTTGTAGAGTTACTATTCATGTTCATTTGAGCTGAATCAGTGTCTCTGAAGGGGAAGATCCAATCTGTAAAATATGTATCCTTTTATCTGTCAATAAACCAATAAAAAAATTGAACTTTTACTAATTTAAGCTAATTGTAATTAATTTAAAACTAACTGCTGTTAGTTATAGGAACAGTCCATATCAGAACTTTTAATTGCTGCAATGATAAATAAAAGGGAAAGAGGTATGTATATATATATATATATATATATAAAAATACTGTCTATAGACTGTATTATATATGCTTATATATATATATACTACCCTTTAAGTACAGGCCAGAATATTGTCTGTGATTGTGTGCAGCTGTCATGCCATGTTCATATGCCTTAGCATAACTTACGGTTTGTCTCTCCAGCCTGTCAGCTGTGAACTCTATTAATTTGCAGGGGAGGGGTCTGATTTATAGGCTGATGAAACTACATCATCATTTGTCACAGATATTTCCTGCCAGGTCTCGGGGTGATGCCATCAGCCTATTCTTCTTTGTCACACACACCATACATAAAATGTGATTTCAAATTATGCATAGAATGTGCATATATATATATACACTTTTTATATATATTTACACATTTTGACCATAAAAGCATATAAGTAAGGGATGTGTGTTTATGTGTTTTCTCACACCGTATTGTACTGCCAGCTAAACTGTATTGTCAATCTTGAAGAGATGGTGTGGAAAAATACATGTTTCCAAAGCAGGTGTGACACTGAAAATAAACCATGTTAACTGAGCACTGGATGCTACAGTATAAATGTACAATATATTATTTTTTTAATTATTAAACAGTAACATACAGTATATTGACAACATAGGTTTCAGTATGCCAGTGATATCATTCACACTGACTGAAGCTGCCGACTATATTCTCAAATAAAGCCATACTTAGTTTTAATTGTGATTCTAATTTCACTTCACCTAAATAGACATTTCATTTAGAAATGGGGCACTGTATTTGCATTAATGTTGTATTGGACTTAACTTCATTGCCCATTAGCTCAACAGCCCTATTCAGAGCATTATGTTTAATCATGATAGCCTCTTAGCATTTGACATGCATAATCAACAAGCGGTGAGAGAAATTATTCAATTAACCCTAATTAACGCTGCTATATTCCTCAAACTGCCTGACGATTAGCCACGTGCTTCCATGATGTCGAAACACGTTCGTACATGATGTAGAATGCCAACTATTTCCTCATAGCGGTTAATTAAGGTGAAATGTGTTAATTGTTCATCTGTATTTTTCCTATTGTCCTGTCATGATAAATCACAGCGCTGTAGCTCATGAAGCCAGATGTAGTTCATCTATGTCTCAGCAGCCACAAGAGCTCACGTTCCTCCTGAGAATAAAATGTTCACCGTTGGCCTCGTCCATCATGTTTAAAGAGGACAGCGATGACACAGCACTGAGCAGCTCTGCCTTTACTGTGTTATATACTGTATTCTTTAACCTAAATCCCTGAATGTATACTTTCCTCTACACAATGTAGTGCACCAAACATGGCTTCTTCTCTGAGTTTATTGGCCTCATAGACCGGTTTGACAATCATGTTTAGCATGTCTCCTATAACAGGAATCAACTTGAAGGAACACATCCTCTACCCACTCATGCAGAGAGCTATGGACAGTTGTGTTTCACCAATGTACCTGTGTATTGAAGCAAAACAGCTCATTATCAGATGTCTCTCTCTATTTCTCTCTCTCAATTCAATTACATTCAAATACTTTAATTAGCATGACGTAACACTATATATATATTGCTAAGTGATATTATGTTTTTTTTTCTCCATATTAATGTGATTAAAGTCAACTATTGAGCATAATAGCATAGCATAGTAATGAAATTATGTAAATTAGAAACAAGAAAAGAAAATACAATAAAATATCACATACATATTGGTATTTAAGGAACATAGCATTACATGTCAGGCTCTTTCTCTCTCTTCTCTCTCTCTCTCTCTCTCTCTCTCTCTCTCCATCTCTCTCTCTCTCTCTCTCTCTCTCTCTCTCTACCTCTCTCTCTCCCTCTCTGTGCTATATGTCCAAGTGTCCAACTCTAGTGTGTGTATTGGAGCCGGCCTTTACTTGTCGTCTTATTGATCACAAATGAAAGACTGGGCTGATCAATGTGTTGATGTGAATTTGTTGTTCAATCACTTGTCGTCCCCCTCAGCCACTTGTCATACTATACACCACTTGTCTAGCGCATCGCACAAGTCAGTTGTGTCTGCAATGATCATAGACATCTGCTGCAGGCACTCACTTTGTCAGGCCTTCAGAGCTGTATAATCCGTCCGCCCTGTTCTCTCTTTGTTAGCCTTTATGCAGCCTTTATTTTACCGCAGACACTGCAGCTTTTTCTTTGATCTTAACGTTCCGCCAATGTCAAGCATGGAAGCATAGTACATGCAAGCACATTGATCAGGCCAATAATTAAGATGTAAATGTGGCTGAAGGCTGGTGAGCGATCACACCTGCGATAATAACAGTGCAGCATTGACATCACCGGGGGCCTGGAGTTCCATGTGGCACACCACCTTATCAATGTTTGGAGTGTTGCTGTGTTTAAATATAGGCTGTGGACTTAATGCATGCTGCTTTTTAGCACAGAGCTGCCGGTGGCACAGCAGGTTACGAGGTGAACACAATATTCTCTACTTTCTCGGTACCTCCTGCTGAAAGTGAGAAGTGGCCCTTGTATTAGGCACCTGGTTATACAAAGGACAACTGTTTCACTGGGTTCATTTAGAATCACAAGTTGTAGTAGTAACACCAAATTATAGTAGCCTTCCTTGCACACTTTGGCAGAGGACTGGGCTGTATATCTAGGTATATCTAGACTAGGCTATAGTGTTCCAGTGCAAGACATATTAAAGCTGAAATTGGAAGCTTTGTGACTTTTTTTTCTTGTTAATGGCATGGCCTCCTACTAACTGAACATGTAATCTGTCTTGATCTATGGTGCTGTTAGTTTAATTAGAACTACAAAAATGGCTACTTTTACCTACATTTGTCAAGTGTTTAAATGTATATTTTCTCTAGCAGAGGACAGTAGTGTCTGCTGAACACATCAGTTAATAACGAACAATCGGCCATGCACATCCAATTCGTGGAATTCATCATTCAGTGCACCTGCTAGATTTTGAGGTTAAATGTATGTTACAGTATGTCACATGTATGACAATGCTTTCTTAATAGTTAGGTCATTAAGAGGATGCACCTTCCCAATATGTGTTTGTGGTGCTAAACTATAATGACTGGTGAGAATGAGCCCTTGAGAGTCTTATTGGGGGGGTAGAGAAGAGTTCAACCCAATCCTAAACTATAATGACATTCTGTAGTTCCAATGTTATATACTTGAAAGGTAAGAATATATTGTACACATAGATATTCAGGACAAAGTTGACTAATCTCAACTTCACCAGTTTATTCTGGCCATGTCAAGCAAGCGTTTCAGGCATTCTTAATTTGCTTGTGATTTGTCTATTTGCATGTGTTATTTTAAGATTCAAAGTTAATTTACACTTTTATACTATAAATAAAGATAACACTGGATGCTAATTGCTCATGAAACATGAAAATACTGATCTAATTTGATCCACAAATTATGAATTAATATTAATGTAACAGTTGATTTTGAAAGGGCCAGTACGGCTCCAGGTCACATCGACATAACTAAGTACACGACCGGAAATGGAATTACTTTTTGTTACAAATATAGATATAATAACAAGCTTGAAATTGACACCTTAATTGTGTGCGTGTGTGTGTGTGTGTGTGTGTGTGTGTGTGTGTGTGTGTGTGTGTGTATGTGCGCGTGTGTGTATACGTGTGTGTGTGTGTATATACAGTGTGTGTGTGTGTGTGTACATCATCCTCCGGGGTGTGGGCGTAGCTCCAGTGCCAGCAGAGGCTGAGTGACAAAGGCCAAGGTGGCACGTCCACACTGATGCTTGTACAGAGACGCCCCTCCCTTCTGCGTGTTTACACTAATGGTCTAACTAGTGTGTTGTCTGCCATGGGTAGAGGGGGTCGTCTTGGCTGTTACCGGAGGAGAAAACTTGGAAAGTGGCAGCCTTTTGAGAGCCAGGACTCTTTCTGTGAATATTAAGGAGCAGGAGAGGGAGAAAGAGAGAGGCAGCTATCTGGGCGAAACAAAGCTGGGCTTGGAGAGCAGAGCACATAATAAGCGGGGCTGTTTCTCTGAACACCCAGGGCTCTCTGGAAAAGTGGGGAGGCCACTGAATGGAAAGGAAGTCATAAAAAAGCAAACTTCTTTGAAAAGAGTCCTCTTTGTATGCGTGTGTGTGTGTGTGTGTGTGTGTGTGTGCGAGTGAGAGAGAGAGAGAGAGAGAGAGACAGCAGTGTGTATGCATACCTGTAGTGTGTTTTTCAGAAGCAGTTAATGTCTTAGTATTGGTACGTGCTGTGACATCATCAATCAACTAATCTTTTGGCTCATGAAACGGTAATGGGATCCTTGTCAGTTTTTGATGGGAGGTACAAAAAACGTTGTCAAGCTAACAAAGACACACCCACAGGTGTGTGGTTGGGGGAGGAGGGGTAACAGTGTAGTGTGATTTCTATTAAATCTGATATTGAGAAACAAACACACAACCAGTAAATGTTCAATGTACCTTTACTGGAATACTGTTTATACAGTAACATCTCTCTCTCACACACACATCACACACACACAGAGATATACATATAGATATGCTGTTGTACTATGTGACACTTGGTAGCACAGAAACATCTCACATGCACACACACACACATATATACAGTATAGCTCTGCTGTTGTACGACACCTGCAGCACATTAACATCTCTCACACACACACGCGCACACACACACACACACACACACACAAACACACACACACACACACACATACAGAGCTATTGTGAGGTCACAGGGAGATAAATTACATACATGCCTACCTCCAGAACACACACTCATAAGTTTGTGTGTTCACACACAGATACTGTACATCTGTATAAACAGTCATGCGTGCATACAACACACACACACACACACACACACACACACAAGTGAGGACCTCACATTAAGCTACAGCCAGTTCTTTCCAACAAAGAGCGGTGACTTTATACCACAGAAACCTCAGTGCAGTCTAATGTGTGTTTGTGCTTGTTTTAAGGAACAATTAAGCCAAAGAAGGCGTCCCTGTTTTGTGTTGGATTCTTTATATGGAACAGCATGACGGAGGCAGAAAACAAATTGAGAAAAGAGCCATTTGTTCATGCAACTAAACTCATCCGCCATTTTTATTTCGCAATACAAAGTACTTCACATTTTAAACTCTTTATAGCAGAATTAAGTTTAGTTAAACCTCAATTATGTTTCTTTATTAACTCAGATTTGTCCTAAATGAACCCTTTATTTGCAGTATGTAGCAGCAACTCAGATATATAGGCTACTGTACATTATTCATATTGAGATTTGAAAAATAAAGCAAACAATTTGTCTACAAAGCATATTATCTATCTAATGGTAGTATGTATTCTCAAGTTTATTGATGTTGAAATTCAGGTAAATTTCTATTTCCAAAGTAAAACATTTATATATTTTTAATAAAAACTACCGCAATTTAAAAATGCAGTCTATTTACAATTACTATAAATAAATATAAAAATGGATGCTAATTGCTCATAAGTCAATAAAATATTGATCTTATTTGATCCACAAATTATGAATTATTATTAATGCATAATTTCTTTATCAATTCTAGAATGTACATATTTATACATTTTACTAACATTCCTTCATTAGTTTCACAAAGTTCTTTATTTTATTAGTTATTTGCTTTATTGACCATTGTCTGTCTGTCTGTCTGTCTGTCTGTCTGTATTTCTGTCTGTGTTTCTGTTTGTCTGTATGATTAATGTTGCATGTCAAATGTGCCATGTAAAATCGAATTGTGATTCTTACAGTTAACTCAGTGAATATGCATACTGAACACACACTACAAAGGAAATATACAGTACCTGAAGTGTACACACACACACACACACACACACACACAACCAGGTGCCAGACAGGCAGCCCAGGAGTGTGGTGGGGTCTCCACCCTCCCCTCCCCTCCCCTCCCCTCCCTGGCTCCAGGCGACCCAGGGACAATTGTGAGATCAATAGCCTTTCTTTGCCCACAGCAGTCCCATTGCTCAGCCAGGACAGTGATTCGTACAAACTCATAGCTAACCCATAACACTCCCATTAACTGAAGCCCTCTGTAGCGATTCTTTGTTCTTTATACAGTATATCCCTTTTAAATATATATTCTTAACAATAACATTTCAGCTCTTTGATTGTATCTAAGATGTTAGGAATTATTTAATGGTATGGAATGTATTTTCTACTGTAACCAAGTTAGCCCATAACATGTTGGTGTCAGTATTCCAACAGAACATTGTTTGTGTACAATGACTGACTGATGTGTAACCTATTCTGCTGCATGCTTCTTTGGCTATAAGCAGCTGCTGAGAATGTAAAAGCTCAATAAACATGCTGGGCCAAATACTGCTGATAAACATCTAATGTCTGAAGAATCACACCTACAGTAATTTGACCGGTATTTCCATGTTATGTTATGTACGTTACGTATGTTATGTGTTTGTCATACATGATGTGTCTGTGAGTGTTTTACCTGTGATGTTGTGGTCACACTCCTAGCCCTCCAGATATGTGGTCTCAAGCCAGACATCAATGTTTATGGGCCTGTGGATTTGTGTGCAATTTTCAATGTGTAATATTTCTTTTGCATCCAGAGTAGTACAAATACATAGACACTTAGCTTTCACGGAGTGTTGTGTGTAATTTCTTCAAGATGTGTGTGAGTGTTTGCTTACTCTTCTAACATCCATTGCTAGTGTTGTATGTCAGTGCAATCCAGTTTCATTCTGTGAAACATCTCACAAAGTCAGCGTCTCTTTCTCTTCATCCAAATATCATTTGTCAATGTCGTATGTAAGCAGATTGTGTTTTCAGGCCTATAGGGGAGCCAAAGGGAGAGACCCTTGGTGAAAGTCCAGTTCCTTGGTTGTTTCTCGTTAATGGCGCTCATGCGAGGATGTTTAATCAGAGTGAATTTGTATCATAAGGGGGGGCCTTTACATGTCTATGTGTCTGTTATGTGCCTGTTCTATTGATAATGAGAAAGAGGTTACCAGAGTCTATTTTCACTTACTTATGTTTAGATTGAAAACTGTCAAAAGATTTACTTTTCTGAACTAAAAGACTGTTATTGTAGATATATCAGTGGCGTCGAATATGCCTCTTCCTGTATGCTACCTAAATAAAATATCATTTTGACATACATGTTATTTATGTAGTGCAGTGTAGTATGCACTGTTTACATAAGAATTTGTTTACACTCATCCTTTTATTTGCTGAGTAGCAGTATAATCTTAAAACAGAAAGCTACAGTTTACTGTTTACAAACAACTACAATATGTGTAAAACCTGAAATGAAAATGTAAATGATATACATAGTGTTTACTATATTTTCCATAACCATCTGCAAACAATAGGCACCTCTTCTTCTGGATCTTTGGTCAACAACAAGACACCTTTACAAATAAATAAAACGCTAACTACATGTCTACATATGACCTAATGAATGTATGCAGCCACGCGGATGTACTGTAGGTGAAAACGTGCATTCAGGATGTATGTTAGTGTTTAATAAGGCTACAATACAAAGCTGTGATCAGCCAGGCTTACAGGGCTGAGCGCTCACTCTCAAGCCTGCATGCTGCTCTCCTGTTACACTGGACAAGCTACACCTCAGGACAGAGCAGATCTGGGGTGCTGGGGGTTACCACTCAAGCGTCTTCTTCACTGGTAACACACACACACACACACACACACAAACATCATGAGCATTTTTTATGTGGTGTATAAATGGCACGGGTGCCTTCACACGCAAACACATACCATCGATACGGGCGTGTGGGTCTCAGTGGGTATAACAACATGCACACACTGTCAAGGTGGGGGTATGTTGTGCGGGTACATACACTTTCACCCTGTGTGTGCACGCTGTGTGTGTGTGTGTGTGTGTGTGTTGTCGCTGGAGAGGCTGGTGACCTTTTCCACCTCTGTGGCACTCTTGAATGTGTGCTTGTTTTCCTCCAACATGCTGGGATTGAAAGAGCCTGTCTGTAACAGCAGATGAGATAATGTAGAGACAAACATAGAGCCTCGATACAGGGCCATTCTGCAGGAAGTTGTCAGGGGCCACAATAGGGGAGAGACACAATCTGTGGCCGAGCAGCGGCCCAGCGGCTATAGGGGACAATACAGAGTGTGTGATCTCTTAATTAATGGAGCCTATTCTGCACTGCTGCAGGTACAGAATTTTAATGTAGGAGATTTTTCAAAGGGATTTCCTGTCACAGAGCTTTAACCACTGAATTCTAATTGTCTGGTACACTATGACATTTTAAGTTTATACTTATGAAAATTGCAATGTCACTCTGAAAGTGTAATTTAATTATCAAATTCCCAAAAAGTCTCAAAAGGAATTTAACAACAATTGACTAACTTTTTTAAGTTTCATTTTCAAAAAACAATGTGTCACTAATAATTACAAAATACTATGACTTGATGCAAGACAAACACTTTTTTTGATTGTTGTGTGCATGAGGAAAGCTTACCTTGGCCAGCAAGCATGTCAAAGTTAATTAGTAAATATAATTGTTTAAATATATAATTATAATAATAATAATAATTATTATTATTATTATTATTATTATTATTATTATTATTGTTATTATTAGTATTATTATTATTATTATTATTAGTATTATTAGTATTATTATTTACGTATAGCTATAGTTGGCATTATAATGGCAAGAATTTCTTTGTGAACTCCAAATAAAATAAAATGTGTTGACACTTCTTTGTGTTATACACATGTTTTATTCGTGAAAAGTACTAATATAATTAGTCCTCAATGAATGTTAGGATGATCATCACTATGTCATTGTGAATACCGATATTCTAGTAAATGTTCTATTGTCTTTATCCAGACTTTTCTGCTATTTCCTTTGCAAATGGTTTCCTTTAACTGTATCTGTTTTTCCTTCTATACAACAATAAATCAACTGCCTCTCATTCCCCAGCTCCTATAATCTCACTCACACGCACGCAAGCTATAGCTGACCTAGATGAACGTGTGTTCCAACTAGTTGTAATTCTTGAGGCGTCGTCGAGAGAAGAAAGCTACCACGTGTTGAATGCGGTGTCACACGGAAAGCTGGAGAAATCTTGACGAGATGGAATCACAAACAACAGCAGTTGGAAGATCCACGTTTACTATTCAATTATGCGGTCAAACGCTCTCTGTTTCAGAGCAATGATCAATTATCAGATGTCAGTGATAATAGTGAATAATGGCACCAGGCCTGACCCTTTCTCATATCTTCAACCACACATAATCGATTGCGCGTATCATGCGAGCGCACAGTTCCTTATGTAGGCTATATGAAAATTCAAAGTTTAGTAAAGTAAGCTAAAGGTCCATTATATTTGACTATTAAGCACACAGTGGCTAAAGTAGGATAAAATATTTGTATACAGTAGCATATAGCCATATGGTAAAATACTGTACAAATATATATCTTATTATCTGAATAGAAAGCAGACCAGTTTCAATGCCATTTCCTCGCTGTTTACAGCTCTTTCTTAAACTTTCCGGCACTTGGTGTGGCTTTGTGGAGTTGCTCTTTCGTCCCTGAACACTGGCCGTTTGTGTCATGATTGTTAACACCGTATTCCTCCCATCCCGAGTGAATCTCATTTAAAATGCCTCGCGCTCTGCTGGGCTGCAAATCAGCCTGTTTACAATCTCACACCAACACTCCCATCAATTAACTGGCCATTGATTTTCCCGCCCGGGACATTATAATATTGCAGAGCATTTTCATCCACAACACATTCAAGTTTGGTGCACATAATTGCAAATGCTTATTAACGTTACAACTTTACACGTCTTCCTATAAAGATCAGTTGTTGTTTGGTTAAGTAATTTATAGCCATTTTCGATTAGAACGTGTGTTAAAATATGAAAGCAATTCCAAATGTAAAACAAATATAATCGAAATGTAATTGAACTATCTAGATTATATTTTTATGATTTGATTATGTGGAGTTATCAGTCTGACCCATCAAAAAGTAAGCTATTTGATTTTTCCTGCCTTTTCCCTTTCCCATGAATAAGTAAATAGTGAGGCTGTAGTCCTAAAAGATAGCTGACACGACAGACCAAATCCATCTCGCCCGCAGCTTCTCTTTAAATATTCAGGGAAAAATAATGGCATCCCGAGGATCACCTATAGTAACATTATTATCTTCATTTCTCAACATCAGCCGGACTGAGAGCTTCGTTTGTCTTTTTCCACCTAATAAATCTACTGGAGTCCGTACAGATAGAGTCATATGGGACCACTTGCCCTCTTAAAACATCCCCACATTGCGATCTGCGACCCATAATGGTAAAATAATAATAATAATAATAATTATTATTATTATTATTATTATTATTATTATTATTATTATTATTATATATTATATTACTTTTAAATAATGCATTTATATAAAACGCATCTACTTAAAAAAAATATTTACATAATTATCCTGAGACTTTTATATATTTCCAGCAAGGTTTTTAATGTCCGCTATGTCCGCTGACGAGATAAATACAGCATCTTCGTTTTTTCAGCCTTTGTGGACCTATTAAAATATTGGTATTAAGATTAAACAGATATTGTATGAAAGGTCATAATCTGGTGATTTGCTGCAAACTTTTCTGTGAGATAATAAATGCGACGTGCATCCTCAGCCCTGTTCGGATTCATCTGCTCTTTTTCATTTCATTGTTTTCTTCACCGGCCACTCGCTCGATTGCGCTTGTGCGCTCTAAACGCTGGGATCTCGTATACGCGCACCCAGGGAGGAGGGGATGTCTTTCGGCGTGTGTGTGTGTGTGTGTGTGTGTGTGTGTGTGTGTGTGTTTGAGAGAGAGAGAGAGAGAGTGTGTGTGTGTGTGTGTGTGTGTGTGATAGAGAGAGAGAGAGA
>JAODTR010000018.1:6393611-6424245 GCA_025399935.1 Amblyopsis rosae
AGAGGCGGGGTATTGCGTCTAGTCGCCTTGTGATAGAATAGTAAAATGGCCAATCACGTTTAACGTGGGCGGAGCCCAGCAGTTCCCTCAGCGCTCCCGGGCCCTCAAAGTTTGTTTATTCGCGGAATGCTGTGTGTGATGAAAACGTGTTACTAACTCTCTTCTGCAATAATCTAATGAAACTGATTGGGACATTATATACGGCGTGGACGTTTGGAACGCGCACGGTGCCATTACGCACGGGACACGTTTGCTCGTCCTTCCATCAGCGCTCGGGGACTCTCTCGAGGCTCCAGAGAGTAAAGTAACACAAGATCCGAATTACAACGACTTTAACGCTCATCTAGAGCAGGGACAGACGACGCGACGGAGACTCGAGTTATTGAAAATAAACTTCTTGAGATTTCGGAGATCTCAGCTTCGAACGCATTGCGTCACTTTGAAATTCAGGAAAACTCCGGCGTCTTTTGATTGATCAGTAAAAGAGACGGTGGCGAGCATGCAGTACTCGGGACGCTGACATTCCACTGGTAGTCAAGATAAGCTTTACGTGGCTCCCAGCTGGTTGCTAAGAAGGGTTAAACTGTATCTAAAAAGCCAGCCTTTCTTCCACACGGATCAACTCATTGGGTGGGAGCTCCGAGAGAGACAAGAGTCCCCAGCAAATCAGGAGCTAATTGATTAAAGAGACTTCATTTGAATAGTGGGCTGGCGACGTGCCAATCGCCTCAAAGAAGCCCCGTATGATTAATCGTAGAGCATTATTGATAATCATAACGGGGCACATGCGCGGTGGATGGGCTCGATTTTCGTGATTTTGAGAAGATTGTTTTGTCATTTTTTATTCTTTGCTTGCTGATGTGCGAGCCAGCATGTCGCGGAGGAAACAAGCGAAGCCACAACATTTCCAGTCCGACCCTCATCTGCCCTTATCGGAGCACAATGGTGAGTCCAGCCCGCACCGAGCCCAGGACCAAGCTCTCAATTTCTCACACAGTTATATCGCTCCGATAGTACATCTGATGGCAAGTGTTGTTACTTTAGGCTCAAGTTTTGAACATGCATTCTAAAACATACACAATTCACTCGTTAAAGTGGGTTTTTAACTTCTCAGAAAAGTTTGATTTCGCAGTAGGACTTTATTTACTTGCTTATCTCAGAACAGCCATTTTCATTCTTTAACGCGCATTACAATATAATATGCTCGTTAGAAGTTAGAAAAACTTTACTTAATTACACAAAGTTGGCGATATTGCAAAACGTTAGATTTTACCTACATTTCAAATTTGTAGGCTATAGTCAACTTACTCACCGTGTTGAGGGACTGTCTGAGCATGTAGTTATTGTTGATTCATGTGTAATATTACTCCGTTCCCAGTCGATCGTAGCGTGTGCAATGAGTAGGCACCCCTTCAAACTTTCAAACTTGCTCTAATATAAATGGACTGTTTTTAATCTGAGTAAATAACATATACTTAAAATGTGTATTATAATACTACTTATGCTTATAAGAAATGTTGTTATTTTTAATAACCTATTGAATCGTTTACACGCGACCTATTTCCCCCTATAGTTTCCTATAGTTAACTTGCACCAGGCAACATTTCTGCCTGGAGAGAGCGCAAATAATACACAGCCAACACAAACATCTACAGGCTACTAACTGAACAGTTCAAAGTAAAATATATTAACTTAAAACGACTTTTCAGAAACAAAATGCAGGGAAATTTATTAGATTATTTCTACCCTGCTTTAACGCCACCATCGTGCGCTCAGTCGACTTGCATTTTATTGCTAAATAAAAGGTGGAATCCACAATATGTAGCCTAATCGAAATATTGTTAAAATGGTGGAATAAGCTCGTTGCAATATAGTAGTAGAAACAACAGCGTGTGAGTGTGTAGTCTGTCCACTAAGGATGTTTTTTTTTTCGTAGAGCAAAACCGTCACATTTTAATGTGCTGATAAGAAAAAGTTATATAATGAACAGATAATCAAATGTAGCTGCATTAGAAAACGTATAGGCCTGCATGATTTTAATAACAAGCACATACCAGTCATAATGAAATTATTTGCGAATGTGTTAAATTTAAAAATAAATAAGATTATCTTAAAATCATCCACTAAAACATACATAGCAGGTTTTATTTAATGAACATTTGTTATTATTCGTTTTAAATCAATTAAACTTTGATCGACAAATGTGATTTTAATTTACTCAACCTAAAATATGTAAGGCCTAAATTATTATGCAATATGTGTAACATTTCGCTATTTACGTTTTTGTATTAACATACGTCTTAAATTTGCAGTCAAATTTAGCAGAATTTTGCCTATAAATGTATTTTGTAAATTGGCCACAATTTGTAAATTTTAATCGGTGGCATCTATAGTTAAATTTGACTCAGTAGGCCTACAACAATGTTTATAAGGCATATTTGTGGTGAAAAAAATCACAGATTTGTGTATTTTAACAGATTAAGTTTGTGACAAAAATGATGTAATTCATGGTACAGTAATACTTGAAAAGCTTTCATTGCATTTGTAAATGTAACAGTTCAATGTGCATGCTGTCAGTCAATAGCAGAACAGTGACTGCTGCTCATAATCAGAACTCAGTTGATTGCACACTGAACACATATGCCTGAATATACAATATAGAGCAGGCTGCTTGTCTGCAACACCTTTATAATAATCTTCTGAATCGTGGGTGACTAGGAGGTCACAAGGAGTGTCATTTAAGACTTAGATCTGAAAAGGGGAGATGCTGAGAGATGGTTAGCAGAAGTGTTTGTACCACATATGCTGGATGCTGAGCTGATTAACCTTGTCCCTCTGTGTAGAGGTGAGCAGAGATCATAGCCCAGTGTGTGTTCTCCTCCTCGTGGCCCTGCTGGTGTGAACTACAGGCCAGGCCTCGGCTCTTTGACAGCGTGTTGGTGTGTGCACGAGTGCTTATCAATGTGGCGGCCATCCCCCTTTCGCACTGTCAGAGTGGCCCCCCTAGAGGAAGATTGGCAGGGCATCTCCGTTGCCACGGTTGTACCCAGATACAGTTACTTGTGGCTTCGCCAGTGTTCCCCTCACCCGCCCCCCCATCCTAAAGCTGGAGACCTTGCTGTCACAGGGCAGGGCTGCTTTAGCAGCAGCAGTGTTCACACAGTGAGAAGCTGGGGAAGAGACGACCCCTCCTGAAGTTACAAGTGTCAAGAGGCTCGCTGCGACGCCCCTCCCCCACCTCACTCCTGCAGACAGAACAATGTAGGAACTCTCAACAGTCAACTCTCTTGCATCTCTGCTCTTGCGTGTTCACGCTTTGTTCACTTCTCCAGTGCATTTGTCCTGCTGTCTGAACAGTACGCTGTGCGATGTTGGTGTAGAGCAGCGTAGACACTGTTCTCATTGTGCTAACCTGACTTTATCTTCATTTGAATTCAGTTAATCCTTGCTACTTTGAGAGCTAAGCCTAATGCCAGCATCAGCACATGTTGCTTTCATTTGGGTGGTGGATTTGTAGATGTGAGTTGTTGAAGTCTTGCTTCAGGCCTGTTGTTTCAATTACATATTTAATGTAGAATACATCCTGGTACAATATCTCTGTACGCATTTGCAATAATGGAATGGATAGAATACGCATGAACACACACACACACACACACACACACACACACACACACACACACACACGTGTATTTTACTGTAATGTAAATTATAAACTTTTACTGCGTTTTCATATTCCTATTTTCATAGAGATTATATAAAATTTTTTACAGTAGGGTTAATTTATTTTCTCCTTTGGAACAGTTCTAAATGTTTTTAGTGAGGTGTATATATCCTGTATAATTTGAGGAAATATATGAGATAATATAATGAGTTAATATATTTTATCTTGTGTATTATTTACAAATCGTCATAGCAATAGGCATCTATTCAAAAAAATTCGGAGAAAATAAGAATTATATTTAAATGCTCATAACCTTTGTGTAATGAAGAAATAAAAATGTTAGTTTCAGTTTTTGTTAGTTTTGTTAACACTGTATTTTAGACTAACAATCAGTTTACTTCCAAAGAGTAATGGGCGTATTTTTTATTAATGTGTTACATTTTTCACATATACAGATACACAAACATTTTCAGATAATTCAAGTGAGTTTTGTGTTAAACCTCTTTTTATTTATTCAATTTAAATTTGGTTTTATGTTCTTGTGACACTAGTGCATTGATATTAAACACATTGCATTAATTAAAAGTGATATGCATTACTGCCCACTGACGTAGTCAGCCGTGAGAACGTGTTCATATAATCCATGCATTTATCACATGATGAATAAAACACACTTTTTCATTATTAGCATTGTGATGTGTGGGTCTGGGGTGACATGAGAAGTTATCATTAAACTAGAGTCTTCCATGTTTGCATGCTTCAGCAGTGTGAGGACTAGGGTTTACTGTCATGGTAACTTTGTGTTATCTGATGTCTCTGAGCAGAGCAACACTGAAGGAGATAATCCCTGAATTAAACAGGATCTGCTTTGCGTCGGCTGAGATGAGCAGGGCCAGGCAGTGCTGCTGGTCCGGCCGCTCCCATGCTGGGCGAACAATGGGAAGGCATCCTGTCTCTCAGTGGGGCAGGACCCGCTCCTGCGGGTTTCATTTGCAAATTCATTCTTTCCCCTGATGAAAATGTTGAGAGGCCAGATCCACAGTGAAAGGGACTCATAGAGAAATGCAGTTTGTAAATAAACTTGTATGTTAAACAGCAAGAATTTAGAGCGTCAAAGAGGCATAAGAATAAGGAAAGTGCAGCACAGCGGGCAGGGCTGTCACATTTTCTCTCCCCTGACTCTCCTTTCTCACAAACCTGTTTCTATGCACAATTGTGCATTGCGAATATAATAATGATGTGCTCTTGTTGTTGTTGTTGACCGAAGCAGTTACTCTGCCTGTATTGCTTGTTCTGTAAGCTGGTATGTCTCGTTTCTCCGTTTATGACACATTCCACTGTGTCGCTGCACTTAGAAGTTTGACCCACTCATTGCTGCTCTTATTTATTCAGTAGGCTAGTTGAGTGCCATCTTAAAATATTTTAATAGGATTTTTTACTTTATTAATACATGTGTACAGTTTACAGTATTCACAATAAATCAATAACTATTAAATAGTCCTAAAAATGTATTTTACATGGAAGTTGAATTAGCCTATTTTGATTTTGTCTGATTAACGCACATAATGCCAAATATGTTTTGCATTGTTGTTCATGTTTAAGTGTGATTGCAGCTTGAAGAGATACAAATGATTTAGCGGCATACCCTGTCTGAAATGCCTATAGTTTTCAGAAATTGAGCAAAGTTGACAACAAATTGAAAGTCTAATAATTCTTTCAAGTGCTTGATTCATGCCGAGTGGACACCAAATTTTGAAGGGCAGGCAATATAGGAAATCAATGATTTTATATGAAATTTCATTAAGTCCCAATGTCCTACTTCACAGAATTCTATATTTTGATGGATTATCTGAAGAAAATGATTACCTTCAGTTGGACTGAAACCCAGCATCTTCAAAGATCACTTTTAAGCAATATTTGAGCAGTGATATTGATTTCTTCCCTCTTATCATGTTTCAGAGACTGCTGCATTGAATAAGGTCTTTTCTCATTTCTGGGCCTTATTGTTGCTTTTCAATTGTTGTTTTTGTGAACACATCAAGGGGATAAGTGTAAAACTGATTAATTTAAGATGAACAACAATGGAATTTGCAGAGATAAAGCTGCTTCATCAGCTGCAAACCATTATAATCACTAATCCCCTGTTTCCCATCTTTGTTTTCCAGGGGACGCAGAACCTTGCTCGGAGGACCCGCCGTGTAAGGAGTCAAATGCCCATGTCTGCCGCAGATGCTGCGCTGAGTTCTTTGAACTATCAGATCTTGAAGAACACCAGCAGAATTGCACTAAGAATCAATTAGTTCTGATAGTTAATGAAAATCCCCCCTCCCCCACCGGAACCTTGTCCCCCAGCTCCCTTCCCGATAATCCTGATGACCAGATGAGTGACACAGCTAATAACACTGATCAAGCAGAGTGCAGTGACCTGTTGGAGCCAAGCGCACAGGACAGAGAGGAGTCCATGGAGGTGGATGTGTCTGGGATGAGCAGTGGTCAAGAAGAGGAAGGAGGTCACACTGAGAGTGAGAGCCCCAAAAACACAGGCAGCAGCCACGATGGCAGGCCCAGCTCAGGCCCTGCATCGGGAGCCTCGGCTATCGCTGCCCCGCTACCTCAGCTAGGCAACCTGGCCCAGCTAGGGAACTTCTCCATGATCAACAGCAATGTCATCATTGAAAACCTGCAGAGCACCAAAGTGGCTGTGGCCCAGTTTTCCCAGGAGGGCCGCTCCTCTGGGGCGCCCAGGGTGGCAGTGCCTGCCCTGATGGAACAGCTGCTAGCCCTACAACAGCAACAGATCCACCAGCTGCAGCTCATCGAGCAGATCCGCCACCAGATACTGTTACTTGCCTCCCAGGCCCCAGAAATGCAGGTGCCCCCCAGTTCTGCTCCAGGCACTACGGGGCCCGCTGCCAACCCACTGACCACACTTAGCTCCCATCTCTCCCAACAGCTGGCTGCAGCCGCAGGCCTCGCACAGAGCCTAGCTAGTCAGTCGGCCAGTATTAGCAGCCTGAAGCAGTTGGCTGCAGTGGCAAAGCTACCTCAGGCCAACCCAAGCAGCAGTGAGGCATCTCAGAGCAGTACCACGCTGGGCCCATCAACAATCAATGCCCAGTCCTCTGAAAAGAGGCCGAGTCATCTTAGCAGCCTCCACACTCAGCTTAGTAGCCCTTCACTAGCTAAGTCATCCATGTCAACGTTTGGGATAGGTAGCCTGTTAAGCTCTGCAGTAAATCCACTTCTACCTCAGCCCCCACCTAGCAACCCCATGTTCTCCAGCACCCTTCCTAGTGTTGGCAGCACCGTTGAGGACCTCAACTCATTAGCAGCTCTGGCTCAACAGAGGAAAGGCAAGCCACCCAACGTCACTTCATTTGAACACAAGAGCAGCTCTGAAGAGGCATTCTTTAAGCATAAGTGTAGGTTTTGTGCCAAGGTGTTTGGGAGTGACAGTGCCTTGCAAATTCACCTGCGCTCCCATACGGGAGAGCGGCCCTACAAGTGTAACATCTGTGGTAACCGTTTCTCTACCCGTGGCAACCTAAAGGTCCATTTCCAGCGTCACAAAGAGAAGTATCCCCACATCCAGATGAACCCATACCCTGTACCTGAGCATTTAGACAACATACCAACAAGCACCGGCATTCCCTATGGCATGTCAATGCCTCCTGAGAAGCCTGTCACTAGCTGGCTGGACAGCAAACCAGTGCTGTCTACACTGACCTCCTCCGTAGGCATGCTGCTGCCTCCGACTATGCCAAGCCTGCCACACTTTATCAAAAAAGAGGATCATTCTATAGCCATAACCAGCCCCTCCATTATATCAAAGAGTGACTCAGGTGCTGTAGAACCATCAGTTAAATCTAACGATCGAGCGTCTGAAGATGGAGAAGGTGCAACTCTGCCTACCTCAAATGGGAAAACTGAACAAGGCAGCCACTCCTCAAACTTCATAACAAACACTGGCTCTGCCTCAGAGAGCATAGCCGAGTACACGACATCAAACAGCCCACCCATGATGACCAACCCCTTAATGCCCCTCATGTCTGAGCAGTTCAAGGCTAAGTTCCCCTTTGGAGGAATTTTGGATCCCCTCCAGGGGTCCGAGACCTCCAAGCTACAGCAGCTTGTGGAGAACATTGACAGGAAGGTGACGGACCCAAATGAGTGTGTCATCTGCCACCGTGTGCTCAGCTGTCAAAGTGCTCTGAAAATGCATTACCGTACTCACACTGGGGAAAGGCCATTCAAATGTAAAGTCTGTGGAAGGGCCTTCACCACCAAGGGCAATCTGAAAACCCACTACAGTGTTCACAGGGCCATGCCCCCTCTGAGGGTTCAACACTCCTGCCCCATCTGTCAGAAGAAGTTTACTAATGCTGTGGTTCTGCAGCAGCACATTCGCATGCATATGGGCGGGCAGATCCCAAACACACCTATGCCTGACAGCTACCCTGAGTCAATGTGCTCGGATACAGGCTCGTTCGATGAAAGAAACTACGATGACCTCGACAACTTCTCCGATGATATTGAAGGCATGGAGGAAGGCCCTGACAGCAGTGTTCCAGACACACCCAGATCGGCTGACGCTTACCATGACAGCCTGTGTAACTCCCCAAACCCCCCTGATGTTGCTAGCCATGATGGGCAAGACAGAAATGGCCACCATGATGGGCAAGACAGGAATGGCTACCATGATGGGCAAGACAGAAATGGCCAGCAGATTGTCCAAAATCATGACACAGAGGAACTGCAATGCAGCCGTATAAAGGCTATGGCAAACGGTTTAATGGAAGGGGACTGCCTCACCAATGACAGTTCATCTCTAGGCGGGGACGTTGAAAGCCAAAGTGCCGGGAGTCCAGCTGTGTCAGAATCTACCTCCTCTATGCAGGCTCCATCCCCCACCTATGGGCAGCCACAGCAGCGTAAATCCCCCAGTCTGGAAGATAGGCAACAGAGGGCCTTATCCTTGGAGCACATTAGCGCTAGTCTTATGCACTCTCATTCCTCTAGCTTTGGAGCCCTGGACCTAACATCTGTCAACTGTTCTAAAGAGCCGCTGGGCATGCTCTTCCCTTTCCGCGAGCGCACCGCCCTCAAGAACACTGCCTGTGACATCTGCGGCAAGACGTTCGCTTGTCAGAGTGCCTTGGACATTCACTACCGAAGCCATACCAAAGAGCGGCCATTCATTTGCACAGCCTGTAACCGAGGGTTTTCCACCAAGGGCAACCTCAAGCAACACATGCTCACCCATCAGATGAGAGATCTGCCCTCGCAGCTGTTCGAGCCCTCCAACACCAGCATGTCGTCCAGCCCCACCCCCTCCCTCCTCTCTGTGAGCTCGCTCATCAAACCGGAGGTCAACGGCTTCCTCCATGGCTTCCAGCAGGAGAACCTGCCCAAGGACCTGCCCCCCTGCTTGGTCATGTCGTCGGCCTCCACCTCCCCGGTGCTGTCGGCCGCACCTCCAAGGAGGACGCCCAAGCAGCACTTCTGCAACACCTGCGGGAAGACCTTCTCCTCCTCCAGCGCCCTGCAGATCCACGAGAGAACCCACACGGGGGAGAAACCATTTGCATGCACCATCTGTGGTCGGGCCTTCACCACCAAAGGAAACCTGAAGGTACCTGGGAAAGCTTGAGAAAACTATTGTGTGTGTGTGTGTGTGTGTGTGTGTGTGTGTGTGTGTGTGTGTGTGTGTGCATGTTTGTTAAAAAGTATGTTTTCAGAATCAGAAATATTTTATTAATCCCCTAGGGGAAATTCTTTGTCACAATTGCTCAGCTTGTAAAGCTTTGCTAAAATGTCTGAAAAGTTTAATGTAGAAAGATGTTCTAACAGAATTCATTTGGATTTTTGGTGGACTAGTCACTAAGAAGTGCTAATGTTGGATAATTGATAAGAGGAACAGCTGGCTGAGAAAAGTGTACTGTACCTTGGCAGAACGGTTGAATCACTTTATTAATGTGATTATTGGATAGAAACTCGAGAAGGTGGTCAGTGGAGCACAGCTGGTGATGGTTCCGTTAACAGACTTAACTATCATTTGCTGGAGGTAACAATTCTGAGCTGGACAAGTCTGTAGTTTCAGTATAAACTAGCCCATGTAAATCACTTAATTCAAGTGATTGTGTTTGCGTTTGCACGTGTGTCTAAGTCAATAATGTTTTTTTTTTTTTAATAAATATGTTTTTTTGCATGAGTCAAACATATTAGCAACTACGGGATTACACAGGTAACTTCTGTGTTAATGTTTTATATTTTCAGCTTCACAAGCACTGTAAACATTTGAATCATATTATCCTTAAGCTACTTGAAAGCATGACCAAGCTATGTTAAAGAAGACAAATTGTTCTTTGTTATGGACAGGGTTGGCAGAGGTTAAATGTCAGTTGTGATCCAGGCAGGGACAATGAAAGTGGACAGTGCAATCTCCCTGTGACTCTGCGCACGAGACTAGCAAATTAAGGTTTATATTAGAGACTCCGCACCAGTCTTGCCAAAATAAGATGCTTACCACTCACAGGACGATTAATGTGCTGCACCCAGGGTGTCAGCCTACTCTAATTCTAACGCACTTGCTATTATTTTTTCCATTGCATCATCTCATGTGCAGCGCTTGTGGGCAAGTTTGTAAACATTACTAACTTTCTGCCTGGGTCTCTGTCTCTCCTCCTCCCCTCCTCCCCTGCTGGTTCGCTGGCTCTGTGCAGGTCCACATGGGAACACACATGTGGAACAGCGCTCCCGCGAGACGTGGCCGTAGGTTGTCGGTGGACGGACCCATGGCCTTCCTGGGTGCCAATCCTGTGAAGTTTCCTGAACTCTTCCATAAGGACATGGTCTCCAGGACCAGCAATGGGGACCCAGCCAGTTTCTGGAACCAGTACGCTGCAGCCTTCTCCAACGGTCTGGCCATGAAGGCCAATGAGATCTCCGTCATACAGAATGGGGGGCTGCCGCCCATGTCGGGCAGCGTGGGCAATGGGGGGAGCTCTCCCGTCGGTGGGCTGACCGGTAGCCTGGACAAGCTGCACAGTACAGAACCCAACGCTGCTCTGGCCGGCCTTGAGAAAATGGCTAACACAGAGAATGGAACCCACTTCCGTTTTGCGCGCTTTATGGAGGACAATAAAGAGATCGCCACCAACTAGAGTGCTAGTCTTCACGTGCGCTAGGACAATTGAAGACACGCACGGACAGATTGTACACAGACACAGAACAAGAACTGGAGAAAAAAAACATTTGAACTGCTTTGGCTTGCCATCGAAACTTTACGAAAACAAGTGTGAAGACAAGTTAGTTTTTTTGTACAATGTACAACATGTTATAGTTTTAAGGATCTTATTTATTAGTGATTATAACCTTGCTTGAAACCAAGTGGAAGCATTAACAGTTAGTTTTCTTTGTTTTAAAACCAGAATGGGTATGTATGTATGTATGAGTGCTTATAATGTGCTTTTGAATAATGTGCTTTAGCATATTCGGGTAGAAAACCTTACCTTGGCATTAAGTTATTTTCTGTCTGTACTAGCTATAACAAAACTGTCAATGTTCATGTGATGCATTAGCTCTGTAATAAGCAAACAGACTGGCTGTAAATAGTGTACACTGTTTTATTCTAGTTGGTCTAACATCTGTGTATTCATGTCCTTTCATGTGGTGGGAAAAGACATGCAAGGGCCTATTGGCATTGTAGTTAATTTCCTTCCATCTGCAATTTACCTTTATGTTATATTTAAAGAAGAAGAAAAAACTTCAAGTTTGCTGCATTTCAAGGATTTCTTTAGTGTTAACATATTTTGTTGTTACTTTTTCACTGTATTGTACTCTTTGTTATTTGTTTACTTCTATAGTTTGTTTATTTCATGTTTGTTATTTGTTTTTTGGTGAAATTAGAAGCAAGACAGTTGCTCACAAGTGGGGAATGTCCCATTGGGGAATGCCCATTTTCTTGGTCCTTTGGCCAGAGACAGCCAATCAACTGGGCAGGAATCTTCTTCATTTCCCCAGCTGGATTTCCACATTGCTGCTACACTCGAGCCTCGTCATTGACATCAAGTGAAAAAATATGTGTAAATATGTTCAGATGTGGAAATACAAACTCAGTCACAACAAAATGTACATATATCTCACACAAGACAAGGTCCATCGCAGCCAGGGGACAAAATAATAGTGTTTTTATAAATATAAATATATATTAGGTTTGACAACCTTCGGACTGTTACATGCACTTTCTTGGAAAGTTGGAAGATCTTTATGGGTCCAGTTTCTCTACACTTTAATACCTACTAACAACTACGATACTGTAATTCTTTACTCTAATAATCCAATACATCAGTTTTCCAAAAGATACTATGTGTGTTTTGTGTTTTTATTGTCTTCACAATATATATGAACACATTTCTGCAAATATTTGAACTCCAGAAATTGTTTAACTCCAACAATGAAAGAAACCTACAATTACAAAAGAAAAAGGAAAACAACTGGAATTATTATGGGCTGGAACGCCTTCAGTAACAAAATCTGAACAATCTGGTTGTATTTGTCAAACAGGATGTTGGCTGTGATATACCACAATTGGCATTTTGAGATGACATGTATAGGAAAATCACATGACGGTTCATATTATCAGTAGCTTGGCCTAATAATCGTCTTTGAATTTTCAGCATTTTAAGGAATTATCTGTGAAGCCGGCAGTATGTTTATATTTGCAAACGGTAGGTCTAATATTTGAGAAGATATTTAGCCGAATATTATGACGTTATGTACTTTGTGAATTCGTGATACTCGACAAGTTTAATGGAACATAAATTAGTCCTGTATTTTTAGAAAGCCGCTCTAATCGCATTGAGAAGGTGTATGTGTGTGTGTGTATATATATATATACACACACACATATACATATATATATATATATATATATATGTGTGTGTGTGTGTGTGTGTGTGTGTGTGCGTGTGTGCGTGTGTGTGGTGTGTGTCAGTTCGTGTGCGTGCGTGTGCACGTGTGTGTAGCCTACAGTATAAAAAACGAATAGGCTATAGAGACCTAATTAGGTTTGCAAGGAGAAGAAAAAGACCTTAAATTTACTGGTAAGACCTTTGATGGCATAGGAATATTATAATTTCTCTTTCTATTATTCAAAGTATTTCAACAGCTGCATTTCATTTAACACATCGTTGCACATCCTGTAATACAGGATCTGTTCATTTCAGTCTTGCATCCTCGACTTCATGGCGATCTCCTCGTCTCTTCTTTGGAATCTATCTGCAGCGAAATTCGCCAATATTTACAAGATGTCGAAACTTAATGATCCTTGCATAGGGCCGGACCTCACAGCCGCTCACGGTTTAACACATCTGTTCCAATGAGTTTTGTTTTCGCAGCACATCACCTCCACTAAATAAATAGAAAATTATCTGATTTCTTCGTTTACCCTGTCGGCCTATTTGATAAATTTCTCAGGTATTATTATTATTATTATTATTATTATTATTATTGTTGTTGTTATTAATATTATTAATATCAATAATAATAATGTTGTTGTTGAAATTTATTAATTTTTTCACGTTTCAATTTTCCTGTTGAGAGCTGTTGTTGGGGTATGTGCCTGTTACGTGATTCATAAATTAGGCTACAATTCCTAGACCGAATAATTTAATGCGTTTAAGCATTTAATTAATCATATTTTGGATTTTGCTTCAATTAATATATGCCTATTATAGCGCTATCTTATGGGCCTATACAATAATAAACGAAACACCATCTGATTATTAGATAAATCGTTAGTGAAAATACCGTATGTGCTAGTAGTAGTTATTATAGTGAATACGCCTATCCGCGCATTGATCTAACAGCGGGGCATTAAAACACTCCAATCTCAGGTGGCAGGAATGTGTACAATTGATCTCTTCCACTGTGCCAGCTGCGGTTTCTCCATCACTACGAACCAGTTGAACGCACTGAAACACAATCTATACGACTCATAGGGCTGTAGCCTATACTGCTCTGTCTATGCTCTCTGTACCTGCCGACGCTGCAAGGTAGATTGGTGTCTACTTGGTGTATACTATAGGCTACTGTAAGATCTTGATAGGTAAGTTTAGTTTATGTGCAGATGCCAAAAGCACATGCATGTATAATGAAAACAATCATTGATTTTCATCAATGATATTCATTCATACACAATTATTTTGTGCATACTGAATTACTCTGAAAGATCATTTGCCTGTAGCTGCAAACCATTTCAGTCAATTTGGTGTCCTGAAGATTTATAACTATATGCTCATCTTGCTGGAATGAAACTGATCTTGTTTTACTATATGTTTCAAAAGTTTCAAGATATTCAAGACATCTATCCATCTTTATCCGCTTATCTGAAGTCGGGTCGCGGAGGCAGCAGCTCCATCAGGGGACCCCAAACCTCCCTTTCACGAGGCACATTAGCCAGCTCTGAGTGGGGGATCCCAACATGCATTTCTTTATAAAACTTGTTTTAAGAATGCATATGTCATATAATATTACATTACTTAATGGAGGCCATACAGACCATAGCACTATACAGTAAATGTTATTTTTCATTATTTCAGAAATTATAGGGCTGGTGAAATACTCCATACTGTATCAAAATGTATTATAGGCCTAACTTCCATGTTGTGATACCAAAATAATGACATCTTGTATGTGGAATCATAATTACGTATAGGACAGTATACTGTATGCCTGGGTTAGTGATACTGTATACACCTCCTATATTTACAGTAGGTTGTATGTTATAAAAGAGTCAAAACTGACTAAAATGTTAAGACATACAATGCTGTTAGCAACACGAGTTTAGATTAGCTGATATGTTTTTTTGCTATCTGTGTAATTGTAGTTGCTGAACATCACGGAAAACATCAATATTTTACATGTTTAGGTGCAATCTGACCTCTGTAAGCAGAAACGTGCAGGGCACAGGTGGATCATTTCATCCGTCACTCTATTCCATATAATCAAAGCTGGGCTCATAAAAATAATGTAATGCAACTATTTTCACTGCAATGGCTTTAGTTGACGCACATGCCTCCGTTATGCTCTTTAGAGTCGAACTAGCATTTTTATTTTTCATTTCTCATTACTTACAATGCATATCTTCCAGGCGAGATTGTGATGAGTGTTGACGATACCTTGGGAAGTCAGAGCCCCCTCCCATGTCCCTTGTCTAACGCTGTCTGGCCTCCCAAGTGGATACAACCACAGCCTGGGGCCCGGTGAGAGCTCCCTGCTGGCTTTGTGACAGATCAAAGGCCAGAGGAGAACAATGGTGAGCCCCGGTGAGCCGGTCGGTCTCCATCTCCCTGGACACACGACCACACCTGCACACTGTCATTCACTGTCACTCACTGTCAACAACTCCCTGGCGATAGGCTTTTGACATGGGTGTCAATAAACAATCAAGTGTTTGAAAATGGCACATTTAGAAGGCAAAAGTACCAACCAACCATGGATTAGCTCTGCCCCACATTAATCTAACTGACTTAAACTAATTAGAGCTTCTTCCTTTGTTACATTTAGTGATTTCTTTCAAATGTATGCTTTCTACATTCTATAATACAGTTTGACTTGTGGGTGTACCAGATCACAAGCAATTGTTTTGTGTTTATAAGCCATGTTGACAAATAGCATTATCCAATGTAAAACCCAGCTCCTAAATTAATTTCAGCATTGTTTTAACACAAACAAAAGTGTATTTAGCATAGTTAGCTGGAAAGCTGCAGCAAATTAGACACAGCTGGTTACTATACTACTCGCTGGCCTGATGTAGCTATCTGAACAGGGTTATGCAGCTCCTGCTGCATTTACAAAGTGACAACCTGAGATACAGTGCGAGGAGACACAAGACATCTGTCTACAGGATATTGGAAGGTATCACTCTACAAATACACCTACAGCACTCTGTGGTTTCTCAGGTAACACAGTATGGTGGCAGCAGGAGTGTCGTGTCCAGTAATACATTAATGACTGAATGGAAATACTGAAATACACTGGATCTCATTGATATGCACTGGGTGTCCAGCTAATAGAATATGTTGCAACAATCATTTTTTAATGTGAGAGAATAAGCTGCAATGAACACTGTTATAACTATAGTTGTTAGCCAGATACAAAAGTGATGTTTTGGTTTGATACATATTTAGGTCGTCTCTATAACACCATTTGCACATTTAGGTTGTGTTTCAAAACGTAAACATTGGGCTGACATTTGTGGCTCTGGTGGCACAGTAATACAAGTGTGTCTTTTAAGTGTTTATGACATTGTGCAATATCACATCGAAGTGATTACTTCTTTAACCATGTATTTATATTCTTGTAGTTCTTCTGCCATCACACGCTTTGTTTCCTGTGGTTCCCATCATACTGTTTCCTGTGGAAAATGGATGCCGTCTTCAGCGTGTACACAGCTGGTTTTGAGACAAGACCTAAGCTCTGTAAGTACAAACTCTGTGGACCCTCACAGTTATCACACACCAGCAATCAAGTCTTCTAGGAAATATCCATCCGCCCTAACCCAACACCGCTTCTGTTTGTTCTGTTAAGTTGTGCTTTGGTCTTATGAGAATTTGGAGATAGTCTTTGCGTGGTTTATTTTTATGGCACTGTGATCTGGAGAGCATCCAAACGTCAAGGTCATTTATCTTACAGTTCATCCGCAGCTTGCCTTTTGTGTGGTGAGAACGAAGCACATGCACATATTGCATTTCATGACCTATTGTGTCTAAGGAGGACCCAGACAAACAGGTGGGAGCCTTAATGTGGGATCCTCCAGAACCGGGTGCACCAGACTGAAGGCTTTCTGGGTATTCATTTATAAGGCAGTCATGCTTGCATAACGTCCACAATGCTCTATTTCCCCCCATCGGCAAATGGGAGCCTTCACGGATGCTAATGAACATACAGTAAGGGCTTGTCTTAGCCACAGTGCCCTGCTGTCTATGGCTCCCAGTTTATCATCGCCACTGAAATTGCAGGGCCGGTTTAGTGGGCTTTTACTGCAAGGGGGACATTTACTCCATTGTGATGCTAATTCTTTAAAATTTGCTGTTGGTTCCTTCAGTCAGGATGGGTTTATGGGACTGAGGCTTTTGACAGGATACAAGCTCTTTGTTTTGTTCTTGGGGTGGAACTGAAGTCAAGGGTTTTCCCTAACTGCCTTGAACAGGAATTTTAATTTAATGTGCATTTCCATTTGGAGATAAATCGCGCGCACCCTTGTTTTGTACAGTAGAATAGAGACATATTGTGTTTCCTTCATTTAAGAGAGCAGCTTCGAGATTAAGTAGGCTGATTGTGTCGCTTTCAACATTAGAATTACGGCTGGTAACCCTAGCCTGTGCTGTCTACCTCAGGGCTTAGACACACACTGGGCTCTGGACACTCTCTGTTAATGTCATCTCACAGATTCAATTTCCTCATCACAATCTAACCTTAAGTCCCACAACCTCTCACACATATTCTTCCTCTTTCTCACAGCACAGATGCATGAAACATATCCCTCCACAACGGCTTTTGGATGGAGATATTGATATTGAGTGTCAAGGTGGAATGTTGGTGGGGGGGTGCTAGAAAGGGTCCCCCTCAGCCCCTTGTCAGGTGTGTTGATTCCATAGGTGCTCCGGAGAGATGCCTTGAGTTTATTGAATTTGTCACTTTGGGCCTGGGAGTGAAAAGGCCACCTGTGTGCGGCCGCAAGCCGCGGCCACCAGGCCTGTCACACACATCACACCATGACGGCTGATGTGCCAAAACATGCCTTCAGCTACACCACTGGTTTATTGTTGATTCGCTTGCCTCCTTCTCAACGCCATATTCTTCTATAGGCTGCGTGTGCATACGTCTCCTAATTCGCATGCTGTTTTGAAGAAGATGTTTAGGTGAACACAAGTAAGAACAGAGAAAAACATTCTCGGGCCCCCTGAGTACAGTGTTCCAACAAGATAAGTGTCAGGGTGTAGTCAGGACCACTGGCCACCCACACCAGGTCAAGACCAAAGCCATCCCGTCATACAGAAGCATGTGTATTCACCGTGTTGCTGGGCTGTGCTAGGTTGTCCCTGACTGTGGGAAGGATACAGTATCTGGGCCGGTGTACCAGGATCAGAGCTGTGGAGCTCTGCCACCCAGCCATTGAAACACTAGTCCTTGTTCTCCTTCAGACACAGCTGGTCTGCACAGCAGGAAATATCGTCCTGTAAAATGTGTAATCAAATGGAAGATAAGAGACACATTACATCATGGTCATTCCCACTGTGTGTGTGTGCGGGCTTGTGGCCAGGCGTATGGTGTTGTTTCAAGCATGGTCCAGTCAGGCTTGTTGTGTATGTATGCATTGTAAGGCCATTATGGAAAACTTGAAATATCATAATCACATGCACTGCATGCGTCCATGTCGTGTGCATTTTGTTTTGCCACCTGTGATTAATAGGAAATATCCCAGTTCCAACAGGTTAATGTTTAATCAATCAACTCCAAGAGAAGCCTCTAAATGGCTTAGCTTATTTTTAACCACCGCATCACATTAAACGGGGCAGGCTTGTTTACGCAGCCAAAACTCTGCTGTTTCAGCAGCTCCTCATCATTCCTGTTAGTTTTAATGTCCTGGAATCAAAGTATACATGTTCTTTTTCAACAGTATTTACTCTTGTGACAGAGCATATCTTGTGCTCACCAGAAAGGTTCTTGTCACTAGAAAATGTCTTGTTCGTATTATACATTTTCCGATCAGGCTTCTTATTTCTTGAAACTATCTTAGTCTTGAAACTAAGCGTAAAATAAGTTTGCATAGCAGTTAATTCAGCTGTATTTTACTTTACAGTTAGCCTGGCTTTGCATTCTATACTGTGCTGAAAAAACACTCAGCGTTTCCACGCAGCCTTGGCTCTGTAAAGAGGAAAACAAAGTAGCTCAGACCAAGTCGCACAACATGATAACTAGTCTTTGCAATGGGTATCAAATGTGTGGGCTGATGGAGCACCCTACTGTGCTGAGAGGGTTTTTGTTTTCGAGTTCAACAATCGCTTACTACACTTTTAATGGGCTTTGTAGAATGTCTTTATTTCAAACAGTCAAATCAGAACCAAATACACATTACACACATGACCAAAAATGCAGTTTTTGTGACCGTAAGCTGTTAACCATCCTTAACAGTGGTTGTAGTGTTATTTCTACCAGCATCTTTCTCCTCAACAGTGAAATGCGACGTGTGTGTCTTGGATGAAGCACCTATACACTTTGAAATCACAGCCCAGCTCAGCAGTAATGCTCTCTGAGGCAAGGCCTGTTTGCTAAATAATCAATCCATATAAAAGCAACGGATAAAATTGACTGACCCTCATATACTTAATTATTGCAGCTACTTGACCAAATAGCATTTTTCAGGATGCTGTGTGTCACAGGCCATCAATATTCCCCTAATCGCTGTTAGTTATTGCCCTACTTTGTTACTGCATTGGATGGCTCGTCTCCAGTGGTCAGTTTAGCCCGGAGCAGCAATAGAATGAGATGCTAAATGGCTGTGCAAACAATTTGATTATGCTGTTTAATTCTTGTCATATAGATCTGCTGGCCTGCTGATGCACTCATTTCTGCGAGGCGGTAGAGCCAGCGCTGACCAGCCCGGTGGCCGCCGGCACCGCTGAAACAGCCCGTTTCTCCTCCACAGATCAATAGAATCTCCTGTGCTGTTATGGAGCACACAACCGCCACCTCTTAGCCTCTGCTCCTGGTTGTAGCATGCAGGCGTCTCTTCTCTTCCCCTGAGCGTTTGTTCAACATCGACATCAGTGGTACAGCCTCCAGCATGTAACAGCCCACATGTTGACTAAGGCGTATAACAGCAGTAGTGCTGAGGGTTAAACTCTGAGACAGACCGCCTTGGTGGAGTGAAAAATGAGAAATGAGCGCAGAGACCGCTAAGCTCCAGTTGCCCGAAAATTTACATTTCAATTCAAATCCAATAATAACGCATTGTGTCTGCTCTGAAAGACTCCTGCTGGAAGGGGAAGGCGATACCTCCTGTTCCTGTGTCAATGAAAAAGCTCCTTCATCTTCTGCTAAAGAGCCCACACAGTCAGGTCAGCCAGTCAGTCTGGGTTACACTGCACTGCCATGCCTCGCTTCCTGGTGGTTAACAACAGCCAGGAACTAGCCATGCACACACACATGTATACATACTGACTAACCACACAACATGCACACCAGCAAACATTTGGGCCTTGCATAGATAGAAGATCTCAATGCTCTCAAGTTGAATTTTCTGGGTCATTAATTTGGGTCAGAGGTCTTACCAACTTAGTTGGGTTTTTTTGAAAGGTTTGAGAAATGTGGCATTTATTTCCAGAGCAAGCATAGAAATGCATTGTGAAGCAAAGCGTACTACTATGGCTTTGTTGATACGAGCGGTGTTCGCCACTTGGACAACTGCCACAAGACAACCGTGACACGCGCTTAGAAGTAAATGGGAGTTAGTATGGTGACTTCACCTGGAGCCGTATCTTTCCACCAGTCACACAAATAACCTTATTTTCCCAATGGTGTGCCTACAACTAGAGTCTAGCCGGTTTTAACTTTTTTGCTACCAGGACATGGTACAATACCAAGCCTGATGTGTGTGCATGTTTAACACCTATTCCAATAAATTCTAATGGCACATGTTGACACCAGGCCTGATTAGAAGACAATCCATGTAAACATGTAACCCAAAAATCTTAAATTGAAAAGATTCCATTCGGAAAGACAAAATAGTGTCCATGTAAACACACCTGTGTTAATTAGCTTTTCTGCTTAACCATAAAAATCTATCTACTGGACAGGTGTGGCATATCATTATGTTGATAATATGGATGGCACGATCCAGTTTTTTCAGTCCCGATACAGATGCAGATACCGGCCTATACAGAGTACCAACCCGATTCCAGTGTTAAATTAAGTTTTAAGTTAAGTTGCAAAGTACATATTTCTTTTTCTGATACTTGACAGTAGACTTTCGCTTGTAAATTAATTTAATTGGATTTGTCCCATGGTTCGGTTACAACTGTCCAATATCAGTCAGTATCGAACCGATTTCCGATCGCAGTATCGTATCGGTGCCATCCCTAATGGCCTTTTTAGAGCACAGGTGTTCTTTATGATTGGGACAACAACCGGCCATGCCGTCCAACTTTAAGGGATCGCACACTTGGCATGACCGACTGCAGGACATTCCCCTAGAGCTTTTTGCCAGAGGGATTCATGTTCATTTCATGATCATTTCTGTAGCATAGGATTCTGGTAGTTGGTCCAAAGGGCTACAACCACACACAGTGTGTAGCCACACCAGCCCAGGACAGCTGATGTAACGGTTGGTTTGCACTTCCAAGAATGTCTGCACACACTGTCATAATGCCCCAGGGAAGCTCATCTATGTGCTTGACATCCCTCAAGGGTCTTGTTCTGACTGCAGGTCATCGTCATATGTGGGTGGGACACATAAGAGTACCCCATGTTATTCCATGTATTACCATTTGAATGTGATGTGTGATATTGATATCTTGAGGCCTGCCACCACATCTTCCCAGCTTATCACAAGGATCTGTACACAATTCCTGTAAGTGAAAATGTCCCAGTTCTTCCATGCAAGTAATGCCAGGCATATCACCCAATGAGCACGCTTGAATTATTTGCATCGACACATACATCAGCATGTTGCAGCCATCACAAATATCCAACAACTTCACAGCTTATGAAGGGGATTGGGAGGGACCGTATTTCACACGACATGTGTGACACTGCATGAGGCACATGGAAGTCACACCCGATACTAACTGGTTTCTGTTCCATGACCCCTCCTTTAATTTCTGAACAGCAGATGTTATGAGAAAGTGACGAGGGCCTAATGAATCTGTTCTGTGACACCATATGCATATTGTGAATTATCTTTATGATCTTTGACATTGTTTAGTTGTCATGCAATATATTTTTATATATTTTTGTTGAACAGAGCAAACGTATATATTGACTCACATATATGTACAGTATATAAAACATTTTCCAATTAAACGCATTCAAATCTTTTTACAGGAATTGTTTCACAAGCATCATTAAGTCAGTATCAAAGTCATGTTCTTTCTAACATCACCACAGTTTATGTATCTAGTCTGGCTTTTTATGATTCCTGCACTGATTGGTTGGAATAAACAGATCATACTGTGTTGAAGATGACGTGGCCAATGTTTATACAAAACAAGGAGGTAGACATGTAAACTGTTTATGAATGAATATTAATGCTAAACCTCTGTTTAGCATGAAAACATGAAGCGCCCCACGGCAGTGGTGTACAGTTATACTACTACTGTAGTTTGTTTCCCAGCAACAAAAATATATTGGCAATATGTTTCTCTTCCGCATGGGATGTAATGCTTTACTTACCATTTCTCCTCATTCCTGTGGTAGCATGGTGGTCTGACACTATCTTGGGGATGTTGGACGTATCTTGAATAATGACAGCAGATGCCAGACACTGGGTACCTGCTCTTAATGAACACACTGTACCGGGGTTTGGGGCATCCTGGCTCCTAAATATGGGCTCTGGAGCCAGTCTCTGTGGCCCTGCCAAGAAGGTGTCAGTGTGAGCCTTGTTTACATGCCCCCCCCCTTACTCCATCAGGGAGCAGATTGCCCATCTGGGAGGTGACGAGAGAGAGCACGGGCCAATTTGGAGAGCGGCAGGATTGGCTGTTGTCTGCTGTAGGCGATCCCAATGGTGTCACGACACAGGGCTTTCCTCACCTTGGGTACTAATGGTGGATGTGTTACTGCTCAGTGAGGGCCAATTAACCCAGGATTTATGGCTTACATTCCAAAACCTTCAACTAAAGTAATCTGACAATGTAGGCTACATTACATTCAGAGTGACACCTCAACACTCGCGTGAACCTACACACAAGAGTTTCTTGTGTCAAAGTAAACATCTTGTTGTATTAAGTGCTTAAACATGGTTTTGGTGAAAGAGACCCTGCCAGCAAACTCTCCAGATATAGATAATTAGACTTATGCTGTCATAAAAACCTAAGCTTATTATATTAGCAAATACATAGATTTATAAATTTTAACGGTGTTTAAAATTCAGAGGAAAAGTAGTATACCATAAATTAAGATTGTTTCACAATTCTATGACTCTAAGAATGCACTACACTTGGCTGGCAGTGATGACATCACCGTTAAAAAGGCCTGTTTGGGATTGTGCCCCCCTCAGCTTGTCAATGAGTGTTTTGATCTGAGGATTTTGCAGACCGTTCAAATTACAGCCTGGTGCCTCAAGGTTTGTCAGGCATTGACATGGACGCCTGTCGATGCCTCTGGTGCATATTCCAGGACCCCGCTGAGTGACAGACGCCAACCATGTCGCTCGCCATGAGACACTGTCGCACTGAGTGTGTGTGGGAGGGTAGGTGTGTGTGTGTGTGTGTGTGTGTGTGTGTGTGTGTGTTACTGCTGTTGATTTCAATTTTCCTAAAGTGGTACAAGTTTATGCAAATGTGTATATACAGTATGTGTGTGTGTGGGTGGGTGTTAGCAGTTAGTTTAACAGGCTAATGCCAGCGCTATGTATTAATAGCTTGTTACTGGTATGAGACCTTTGGATTCTGCACTGTGCAGTTCTATTGTTCTGTGTATTAATAGTACAACACAGTAGCTATTCTAGTCTACAACATGACTTCTACAACAAGTCTAAAGGTCTATTTTCTATATTAATTTGCACGAGGTTGATCATGTCTCAGTCAGTGTGAAAGGCTAATTAATATATTGTTCGAATTCTTCACTGAGAGGAATGGTATGTTGATTAGAACATTGTGAGGTTGTTTAAGAAACTGGTATTATCAATGTGTCAGTATGTGTGCAATTGTACACACATACAACTCCATGCAAGCTTGCGCACACACACACACACACACACACACACAAGCTTTTAGCTCGGTGCAGCAGTGACTTAACACCACCCCAGAGAGGTGTGTCATGTGGTCTATGTTTGATATTTAATATTCACCCCCTGGTGTTATTTACATGGCATTAAAACAGGGGCGGAATTTCTAAACTCTGAAGCTCTCGCTGCAGAATTTTACATAAGAGAGCAAGTTATTAAAAGATCTGTTTGTGTCTGCTGCTAAATGCAAGTTGGTTTCCCACCCTGAAATTACCTCCAACAGTGTAGTTTGTGTCTTTGTATTGTGGCAGCTCTGCCTGGCTGGTCTGCGCGGTGTCATGTTATCTGAGTGAGATGTTAGCAGGCCCCGATTAAATATGAATGCAGCGCTGTTGGTTGCCCAGCCTGTTTGTTTGGTTGAGTGCTGGCCTGCTGATCACTCATCAAATCAGTTGTGCCGGTGTCATGCTACACACCATCGACTGGGAATCTCGGTAGTCCTGTCTACTGTATAGGAGAGGGAATCACCTGTATTCAAAGTTAATTCAAGATTAACCAGGCTTACACTTTAATGAATTCTAAATTCCCCTCCACTATGCCCAATCTCATTATCATTTTTAAATTGCATACTGGAGCAGATAGCTCACTTTTTGGGAGTAATTGGCCAATGACTAGGCTTAATATGTACGCTGTCATTAAATAGCAGTGTTGAGTTGTAAAGAGAAACTGTATGATACATGAGAGCCCTTTCTATAGCGCTGCATGGCTCCTGAGCTCCTACTTTATGTGAGACTACCCAGGCATGAATTGTGTCAGGGACAGTTATATTCCCTTCTGTTTGTTGCCCAGTTGAATGAGATGACCTTTAAGATAAAGCAGATCTCTTGGCCGCACCGACAGGGCAGATGCACTGAATGGAACGGTTCAGACTCGACTGTGAAGTGAGGGCTGGCTAGTTTAAACACTGTTGTTTGGCAGTAAACCGGTGCTGCCGCCATCACAATACCACACTGCCGTGAACACGCCTTATTTTGATTCCATACCAGATTGGACAACATGGAATTACTTTTTCCTTTTTCCCCATCTCTTTTTCTTCAACTACTGTAACTATCAGAGCAAATTACTTGTAATCTTAGGGAGTTAGGGTATACACCAGAGCAGCAGTATATGGTAATCTAGAGGAGGGATCATTAAGTTGCTCTTTTAACCTCCATTCATGGGAAAAGTGTGTAATAAAAAAAGGCATTTTTCTTTGGATTCCTCCCAACACTGATGGATAAAGGCTCTGTGGCTTAAGGGGAGACCCATAACCTGTGTTTTCTGTGTGACACCATCGCTGTAAAACTGTAACCAAACGTAAATACAAGTCAGAAAGCTAAAAGCTGAAAAATGCATCAGTACATTCGGCTACACTAACAACGAAATGAACCCCTTTACTTCCTGCATGCCTGCTTGTTGTTCTGTTGGGCAGGCTGAAGTCTTTTGGGCTCTGCCACAGCTCACCAGCTCTGCCACCTACTGAGAGGGCAGACTCGGCTGCGGCAGTACATTTGGTGAAGAAGTTAATCATACAGAGTAGCGCAACACGAGAGAAGTGGTGTTTGTGAAGCTGTCCCTGCTGCTCGACCTATAATTGGCTCTACAAGTGAGTGCCCCAGCTTCCTGTCACTATTATATCTGTGTTCACACTGCTGCAGCTGGTTAGACATTTGTTCCACGGAAACATGGCTGCTGTTTTGATCTGTGGACTGTGAAAGTGGAGCCACTCTCACAATGGCGGTGATGTGGGGAGGATTGTTCCAGGCTGTGAAGGAAGCCGGGTAAAGCTATCATTCTGCCTGGGCCTCGAGGTGAACAGCAGACATGTCGGTGGGAAGTTGTTTGGGCCTTGTTTCTCAATTTATTTAGGTGATTTTCTTGTACTGTGTATAAGGTTCTCCATGCAGGCACAGTGTAGGACAATAATATAGTGCTGTTTTAGTGCTGGTCTTAAACTATTAGTATTTTACTGTTTTATAAAAGGACAATTTATATATTTATTGCATTTTGCTTTATTAATCATGTCTATTGTTATACTGCCTACATTTATTGAACTTAAGAACTCACTCACATAAGTATTGTATTGTGTATGAATTATATGTATGTGATGCAGAGGCCTAAAGCCCAAGACACATTTCCCTACGGGACAATAAAGTATACCTTACCTTACTTACCTTAATTCCCAGAAATGGTTTAGTATACATTTTTGCTGTAAAGGTTTTTACTATACTGTATGTGAATTATTGTCTATTTTAGGATAATAGTTATATTAATGCTTTAATATTAAAGAGATAAACAAACTAAATACAACTTCAAAATCATGTTTTTGTTGAAAATTAAATAAAAATGTATTCTAAATTATATTAATTAATAGACAATATTTTCATTGATATTATTACATTTTATTACAGTATGGAAATTAGACTTGAAAATGAATTTTATTCTAGCATCACATGGTCATGAACAGATTGTTATTAGGGAGCACTAAGGATGCGAAAACGGAACTATATTTTTAAGTCGACACGTACGGAATCTGAGATTTAATTTGGAAATGTTAGAGTGCCACTGACACCTCTGTGCATGGAGGGATGCCACTTCCTGTGCAGCTGTTGACAAAGTCCTCCCAGCGCCTAGCAAGACGCTGTAGCACCCGAGTCTTCACCTCAGACACTGCTAATAACGCATGCAGGAAAATTCTCAACGTGTCTTGTTCACTCCTGATGAATTAATTTGTCACTGTAGCATTCTCTACTGCTCACATTCATATACAGACACATTTCTTCTTTCTTTTTTCCTATCACACGCATGCACGCACACACACACACACACACACACACACACAGCTACACACGCACGCACACACACAGTCATTGCCAAATGATGAATTAGCATTCTCTGACTGAGGTTAAATATTAGCTCTGTGAGGTTTGTCAGAGTTACATCAAGTGTTTGTTGTTGTAGTGCCGCTCGTGCAGATTTCTGACAGATACGTTGGACAGGTACATGGCAGCCAGCGATGCAGTTACAGCTGCTCGGCCACATGTTTGTAACATTAGCCTTTGTAGTGGAGTTGCATGTCTTCTCTCCATAGCAGATGTATGTACTGTATGCCGGAATATGACTTTCTCCAGCTGGTTCCATCCGTTTATAGTCAGGCTAGGTTTGTTTGGGATTCTTTGAAAAACCACATTCTGATGGACATCCTGCCTGGGACATTTCATTGTGGCTGCTCCATTTTGCTAACTCTGCTATTCTTGTTTAAGCCTTGTTTATTCAAAGCTTCCACATGGTGATGATAACCTTACTGTTTCTGCCAGGTATTTCTCTCCAGAATGATATTGATGAGTATTGATGAATGGTATTTGTGGGATTATAGGGGCTAAACAGTCGAATTTGCAATAAAACATCTGCGTTGTAGAAATGACATTTTATTTAAAATATTCCTAAAGATGTTTATTTTGAGCCAAAGTAGGGAGACCTTGGGACAGTATTTCCAATGCGTGAAGACTCTCTGTGGTCGTAAATAGCTGGGAGAGGATCGGTAGCAGGGTAAATATTGACTGTGTGACTTCACATTAACGTTGTGTGTGACTGGCTCTTTGTTTTTCCCCTACCAGCGTGTGGTTGTAATTGAACTGTAAACAGCATTCATCATGTTATTATTTACTGTGCTATGCTGCTCAAACTGTTTGACCAGAGCCCCTTCCCCCAGCCCACCCTGACTAGAGAACTGAGTGGGTTTGACACGTTATCTAAAAGCCAGTGAGCTCATCCATAAGTCATGGCTTTTGGGTGCAGCACCGGTGGGTGCGTCTGACAGAATGGGCCTTTATGAATGGCAGAAAGTCTGTGAATGATAACGGTCATTATTTTGTCCATTGAGGGTCACCACATTCATGCCACATATCAAATCCCCTTTGAATGGATCAGTTCCCTCCTGTCAAAGCCCATTAGATCTGTCCCACAGCCCCAGTAGCCAGCTGACAAGGAGAAACCCTAGCCCCAGCCCAAGCCACATTAGCATTAGAAAATGAGCAATCAGCTGGAATGAAGCGGGCGCGAGGACAGAAGAGGATTCATGCTACTTTAGCAACGGACTGCATGTCAGAGCTGCACTCTGCAAAACACCAACCTCTCTGGATGTGTACAGTATGTGGACTACATGTAGTATGTCCATTTATTGAAAGGCAGCATGTTTTATAGTTTGTCAACAGTATGTGGACTACATGCAGGCATGCCCATTTATTGAAAGGCAACATGTTTTATAGTTTGTCAACAGTATGTGGACTACATGTAGTATATCCATTTATTGAAAGGCAACATGTTTTATTATTTGCCAACAGTATGTTGAATACATGTAGCATGTCCATTTATTGAAAGGCAACATGTTTTCTAGTTTGTCACACACTCCACTGCTTTCACTCTACTGAAAATGTACAGGCTGGCCCAAAGAAAATTGTGTTGAACCTTTCTTTGACTTTGTGAAATAATTGAGTTAAAACACTCGATAAAACATTAATTAGCTTAGGAGTCTGGAGCAGATAACATAGATAAAACCCTATGTAATTCATATTGATTAGAATATGCACATTGAGCGTAACCTCTTAAGACAAGTTTTCCTTATTAAATGGACACAAAGCCGAGGTCATTATTCATGCAAAGAAAGATCACTTTAGATTTTATCTTTTAACATAAAAAGGTTTGATTGGATTTCTTTCTGAGAAAGCAGTGCAATCTATTTTATTCTGGTTTGATTGTATTACCTCTTAATTAGTTTGTATATTGAGTAGAACAGGCCTTATTGATTTGAGGTGCATTCATTTGCATTGCAAAAAATCCCTTTTAATCCAATATAATCTCATCCTTACTCAAACACAAGAGATTGCTTTTTAGAGTCACTCTGTTCAACAAAATATGTTCTTTATTGAACTCTGTGCTTATATGATGGTGGACAGTAAGAGCTGCTGTCAAAGAATGCATAAATAATGTCCTAATTTTAGTTTATTTAAAGGCAGGTCCAGTCAGTTTTGATGTATTTCCAATGGAGAATTGCACGTTGTATACAGTAATTTTAAGCACCGGGTCTAATAACAAGCTGTAGTATTTCCCTGTGCCTGTGTTGTGGGGGCTTAATTTGGGGCTGTTTGGGTGAGTGATTGGCACTTGTAGGTGTTATGTGTAAGCGTGCTGCAGCACCCCCACGGAGCCTGCCAAGTGGTGTTCCACACAAATCTACATCCCCGCGTCAGAAGCCATCCCACCCGCGCCGCGCAAAGCAGCAGGCTTTAACAATTCCCTGTAATTAACCTCACCTGAACTTTAATGGCCAACCTCCGCTGTGTAAAATGACTGTCACACACGGAGCCCTGTGTAACACCTAACACCACGCACACACATCTCTGGGGGCTCAGGGGGTGGCAGGTGCAGGAGTAGAAAAGACCCCCCCCCCCCCCTTCCCCCTCACACAAACACACACACACACCACACACACACACAGAGACTAAAATGATTGTTGCTGCCAGAGTCCTTTAGCTTTTCCTCTTGGTATATAAAGGTCAGAGGTCAGATATGGATGCAGCACCCTTGGAGCCGATACTGGCCTACTGTTTTGCTCATGGGCACCTCAGCAGGTTTAGCTGTTCTTTAAGGTTCTTTGCTGCTTTGAACAACAGCTGCAAGCTACTGGTCTGGTCCTGTGGCGTTGTGATGTTGAACCAGACCTGTATCCTGTGTGTGTGGGAAGGGGATGGGGGGGATCCTGCTCTGAGCCCAGGGCCTGGGTGGGGGAGGGGGGGGGAGAGTAGGACCCTCTCTGACAGTTTGAAGTCATCTCTGTGGGAGGCAGGCTTCCTGAAGTCATGTTCTCACTGTGTGACTGTATAAATGCCTGCTGCTAGCGCACACACGTACACACACACACACACACAGGCATGCACAGATACAAAATGTGCACGTACGACACACACATGCATGCACGCACACGGATGCGCACACACACACAGCAGAGGGGTGAGTCACAGATGAGTCCCAGGATTAAAGAGCTTCAGAGGTCCCTGGGTTTGACATCAGGCCGGATCGCCCTGTTGTTTATCAGGCTCCCTGTGTTCAGTCTCAAGCACACAATGGTGATATGAAGCACTGACTTCATTTACATGCACACCCATATGCTGCCATTCAGACATCATTATTACAAATCAAGTGTATCCAAGTAATAGTAGAATACTATGAAAATATGAAAATATATAATTGTCCACTGTTATCTTTTTGGCACAATTGTATTCTATTAATATTGTAAAATGTGGTTGATTTTACTATAATTTATCATATTGACATTTTAAATTATTAATAATAATCCATTAATCCACACACATTGTGTTATGGACAATACTGAATTTAAACAATATAATACTATTGTTAATTTATGATTTTGTAAGCCATTATGATAACTTTATGTACTGTAACATAAGTACAAAAAGGGAGTATTTCTGTTCCTTGTGTTTAAATTTGCCATCAACAAAATACACAATATTCCTTTTGAGTTTGTTTTGCTTTTTGTTTTTATTGTATTATACATTTAATTTATATAATTTATAAAAATATCCGTTATTAACATTTGATTTAAAGTATACATTTGATTTACTGTGTACACACATAAATAATAATACAATATATATATATATATATATATATATGTGTGTGTGTGTGTGTGTGTAGACTAGTTAACAGCTACTGTATTAAGATAGTATTAAGAAGTGCATTTAGCTAGTGTATTAAAAATCCATAATTCTTTTTGAATGAAAGGACCCTATAATTGGCATTGTCATATATGAAGAATGATGTGGTAATTTAACACACTTAACATTTGCTTCCTGGGTATTGTTTAGTTAGTGGGTGCCTGTGCACGTGTAACGCTGGTCACCTCCTAACTATCCAGTGAGCAGCGCCTGGGTTCTCTAATTTAGAACTATTTCTATTTATTA
>JAODTR010000018.1:6427774-6453146 GCA_025399935.1 Amblyopsis rosae
GTTTGGGGTCCCTTGCTGAAGCTGCTGCCCCCGCGACCCGACTCCGGATAAGCGGATGAAGATGGATGGATGGATAGAGTACAGACGGTGTACATACCAGATAAGATATAGGATATAGCCACTAGTGTAGAATACAGGACAGGTTTTAAGGGTAATGAGGGGAAACAATTAGTCACAGCTGTTCTTACAGAATGATCCAGAATAATTAAAATGTCATCTAATGAGAAAACTGTCAGACTACCATAGCAGTTATTAAGTGGATTTATTTTACATGAATTGAGCACAAATGTGAGTTATTTTTTTAGTCATGGGGCTTTTCCCCCCTAAAATGTCTGAACGGGATTCTGCCAAAGACCTTTCTGTCATCCTTGTGATTGCGGATGATGACCTTGACCTCCCCATTACATCCATTCTGCGTTGCACTTGACTTGGGTCAGGTACCATTGATCGGAGGCCAGGCCTGTCAAAGGTGACGGAGGAGAAGCATCACCCCTGTGGCTGAGGAATGCCGTGCTGTGAGCGGGTGCCTTGGGCCACAGCAGGTGTCTTTCCGTGTGTGTGTGTAATGGAGCTGCAGTGTGGGGACTGTGTCCATAATTAGACAGGTGTATCTGGCCCGCTGACAGTTTCATACACACTCAACACCACGGTGCATAATGCATATTCTGACGTAGGGGCAAGAGATAACATACAGATCAGATAGGATCGCTCATGTCATAGCAGAAGGAGTTTTTCCACATCCAGCTTGTGTTCCATCCATCATCTGCTGACGTGAGGCACAGGCCTGCTGTGCCGCTTGTTTAAAAAGCGTATGAAGCCAACACTTATGTGGAACCAAAGGGAATGTGGCACCTTGGCGTTAAGCATACTGCAGCCAGCGTCTGGAGGAATGTGCCCCAGTAATCTGTTCACTCCCTTCTGCGGAGCCCGGCACGCCAGTTGACTGGCTTGTAAACGCACCTCGTGTGTCTGGGAGCAATCTAGTATAGCCAGAATTCTCTGTGCCGGGAGGGGGGGGTGGGGTCAGGAGACACAGAGCTAGCTGCTGCTCTGGTGTTGGTAGGGAAAACGTTAATCTGAGAAGACCACCGATCTACAGAAGTAGATTCTGACTGAAACATCTAAACATCCATTGTAGAGTCAGGCATTCTATCGGAGAATATTTCAGTAAGTTTGCATGC
This sequence comes from Amblyopsis rosae, assembly GCA_025399935.1. Lineage (NCBI taxonomy): Eukaryota > Metazoa > Chordata > Actinopteri > Percopsiformes > Amblyopsidae > Amblyopsis > Amblyopsis rosae. The sequence goes on from JAODTR010000018.1 coordinate 6,428,956, forward strand.
AAACAATTTAGTTTTTTTGCCAGCAGAAAAAAGTGTAATTATTATGCAATTTTAGCAGTCAAAACTCTTGAAATTGTTTGTCTTTATGATTTACTGACTATATATTTTTATTATATTTTTCTTTGACAATTTTGGACTAACTACTCAGTAGTACTATGCCTTTAACTAACTTGTAATTACTGTAAAATAATGTCGGTTTTCTGAAGTGTAACTCCAAAGCATCTCAAATTAATTGTAGACTGTTGAAAATGTTATTTTGTCTCAGTGACAATAATGCTGGCATTGAAAATTGAATTTAAATTCCTATGTAAATCAAGCACATACTATTGACAATTTTATTTAGGCTATTATATAATTTCTAACTTATAAAATTATTTTGATACTGTAACATTATTTAAACTTTATGTAAATATATTCAAACTTAAATTTGAATAAATAACACATTTACAGTACATCTATTGCAGCAAGTAACGCAGAACACACACATTTCTGCATTGCCACTGTAATTCTTTCTTTTTCTTGGCATGCAGCTTAAAATACAAATCCCTACCTTTTCTTTAACCAATACCTCTTTAGCGTGCTGTCATTGCCTGTCGCTTGAGGGACATGATGATTTATCGACAAGGTAAACATCTTATGAAAGAGGCCTGAGCTTCAGTTATACAGTTTACAACACTTGAGAAACCACAGGAGGTTTGTGTACACACACTTTCTCCAGGCTACTGTTGGTGTAGGACGGGGTCACTAGCTTCATCCCATGTCAAAGGAAATTCCTCAATGTCTTAATTGTAAGCCTGTAAGATTAATTCTGCGTGTACAATTGCCTGTGTAAATGTTGGAGCGTGATGCTGAGGCATTTTTAAACAAGTTTCAAGCAGAGTGAAGAGTGACTATGGGATTGTTTACATGAGTACCTGCAAGTTCTCAAGCTTGCACGGTTCACTGCAGAAATACAGGAAACTGAAACACTGTGGACACGTTTACGTTTTACCACATTACGACAGCCTGTCACATACATTATAGCTAATAAAAATGTATTAGTTAGATATAAAAAGCATCATCACATTTTAGTTTTTGGCCACGTACATTCTATTCTGGACATGTATGCATAACAAAACATAATAGGCTAATACTATTTTACCCCAGAGACAATAGACAAGTGGGAAGTTACTCCCACTAATGCCCTAGTATGGCATGCTGACGATATATAAAGCACTCTATAAAGTATATCATATCATATGCTGAAATGCCCTACTATGGCACGCTGACGATACATAAAGCACTCTATAAAGTATACCATTTAGAGATAGTATTTTTTTGTTTTTGTTAATGTAAGATTTAAAAATAGGTTGTTGACTACAGTGTTCTCCTGTTACTATTAACGTGTAAATGGAGTGTTATCTTACACTACATCCAAAAGTCTCTGGGTGCTTAAAGTGTCGCCAAATTCTTGCACATATTTAAGCACAGCTATTGTAAAAATGGCCCTCTTCCTGTTGTTGTTTTGTATAGACCTGATTTTATTCAAGCCTCAGGAAGCGGAATAACTTAAATGCAGATGTTTTTCACTGTAAACAGCCGTACCTTTCTGGTGAAATCAGAGATGAAAGTGGGTGACCGGGAGTGTTTTACAAAGGTGTAAAGACTGAAATAGGACTGCTCCTTGGTGTTTACTTCCAATCAAATTGATTGGAACAATCATTTTGGACATTTATTCATTTACATTCAGTATTAAGATAATATAATTTGGCTTCTCCATTGACATTCTAGCAGCCATGGATACTGCTGATATAAGAACATTTTGTCCAATGTTTGTAAACGTTAATTTGTTTTTAATAGTTGAATGATTGAGTGAATACTAATGTGTTGAAATGCATACATTAAATGTCCGTCTCTTTGATTATAGCCAATAGGCTGTGGCCTACATGTTTGTGACCTTACAGGGTTGTAGTGTTTTTACACATCCTGTAACACACATACCTGGATGGCAACCCCCCGCCCAGCCCCTATACCTCCCAGCATGCCTTGTTCCTGCTGCCCAGCAACTAATATTGCACTTCTCTTTATTGCTGCTCTTTTGTCTTCGTCCAGCCACCCATTTTGTAAAGTGGTCATCAAAAGGTCACGTGAAGTTGTAAAATGGCCTGAGCACTGGTGACCTATGGCTTCCAGGCTTGGCCTGCCAATACCAGCCTGATTATAACGAATCAGGTCCCTCTTAACGCAATAATGTGATCAATTTTTCATTCCCCTGAATAAATAACATGGCAGATAGGGAGCTGGGTGTGACCCCCTGCTAACCCCTCTCCTCATTATTCATATCACTGGAGAGAGGGAGAGAGGGGGAAGAAACGGGTCAATTTTTGCTAATTATTTGTCATCGGTAGGGCCTGTGATAAAGGCTGCAGCTGAATGAATGTCCAGGGACTGGTTTATGATATCTGCTGTGAATGGGGCCATTTCAAGCAGAACCCTGCAGATGCCTGAGTGTTTGATCCAGCCGTCGCAGTAGTCCACCACACAGCCACCACGCAGGCAGGCCACCCAGGCCAGCCCAGGCACAGCGAGCAAGGTAACCCAATAGGCTGTTCTCTGGCTCCTTTCTCCCCGCCAGGGTCCATGTACTCTCCCTCTAACACAGGGACACAAAGTATTACCTCGTTCACCGGCTTCGCACACAAGAAACAACGCCAGGGCTGTTAAGATGGTCACAATGAGCCATGCATCATACATAAGAGATCAGCCCTGAGATGTCTAGGCTTCATAAATCTGGATGCTTCTAAATGGACTGCAGCCAAAGGCTCCACAGCCATTGTTCCGGCCTGGGTAATGGAGCCGGGCCGGAGCAGACAGGATTTCTCTGGACGGTAACCAGAGGAGCTCGTATCTGTGCCGACGACCAAGAAGGGAGTATCTGACACTCTGGGGCAGCGCTCTGAGCCTTACACGATATCCACTGGGCCTCAACCGCAAGGATGTGACCCGCTCATCTCTCCTCATTTATTTACTTGTGGCTTGTGTTATTGTGTTTTGGTCAAGGGCCCATTCTGTGTGTGTGTGTGTGTGTGTGTGTGTGCGTGTGCGTGTCTGTGTGTGTGTTCACCTGACACCCGATATCTAGAGCTATTGCTTTCATCTCCACAAGTATTGGACCTATCTTATCTCACTCGCATCATCTAACTTTAATCAAGTAAATGGATGCATTTAAATGTTGCTAATTTCACTTTGGTAATTGCCTGTGTTTAATTAGGTTTGATCACACAAGCAATTAAAATCATTGCAAGTTACTCTTGCAATGTTTCCTAAAGTTGTATGCTGAACTTGTCAATGTGGCTATAGCCTCTCACATGCTAAATAGCCTAATATAGATTGTTGGACTGTTGGACAGTTGAGTGGCATTTATTTCACACATACACACACACACACGCACACACACACACATGCATGCACAGCTGATGGCATTAACATCTGGAGACACCTGTAATTATGTTATATCTGTCTCTCTCTCTCTCTCTCTCTCTCTCTCTCTCTCTCTCTCTCTCTCTCTTTCTCTATCTCTCTCCCTCTCTGGGTGATTATGGACCATGTTGAACAAGAGGCTGAATGACGTCTCCAAGGGCATGTAAAATTTTATTTAAGCCAATATATTTTCTGAGTTGGGGATTGTGGGATGCAGCGGGAGTGGGGGGGGCCTTCCTCCTTATCAGGGATGGCGTAGTTTACAGATGAGCAACAGGTGTCTGCTGTACCCCCCAGCACCAGAGAAGTGCTGGGGGTAAGTGGATGTCGGAGTGAGATGGTGGGTGAATCGCAGCTATTTACTGGAGCCCCTCCCTCCCCTATCCTTCCCCCGTCACAGCCGAGGAGTGCTTTTGTTCAGCAGTTTTCAGAGGGGGGGTGGGCCGGGGGAATAGCTGGAAATGGTATTCATTAAGGGTTGTTGTGGAGGTAAAGTCATGCACAAGCCAAATGCATGGGTTGGTGGGGGGGCATTAACTTGTGTACCCTTAGAGGAACAAGTGAAGAAGTTCCTATTAATTAAGACCACATAAATCAGGTTTCAATATTATTATGAAGGAAAATAAATATAATAAAACCTATTCCAAAAAGAATAAATAGCCTTTTACAAGCACTTCTTGTATAGTAAATATTTAGTCTATTTAGCTGTGATGAGTGGTTTGAACATTTAACAACGAGGTCTCATACATTATGTGCCATAAGTCCCCTAACCCCGCCCTCTAGGAGAGAACCCTAGCTCTATCATGCAGGTGCTCTCATAGGCCTATGTAGTCTCTCATGTAGTCTCTAGTGTAGTCTGTCATGTAGTCTCTCCTGGAGTCTCTAGTGTAGTCTGTCATGTAGTCTCTCATGTAGTATCTCCTGTAGTTTCTCCAATAGTCTCTCACGTAGTTTCTCATGTAGTTTCTCATGTAGTCTCTCCTGTAATTTCTCCAATAGTCTCTCATGTAGTTTATCATGTAGTTTCTCATGTAGTCTCTCCTGTAGTTTCTCCTGTAGTCTCTCATGTAGTTTCTCCTGTAGTTTCTCCTGTAGTCTCTCATGTAGTCTCTCCTGTAGTCTCTCCTGTAGTTTCTCCTGTAGTCTTTCATGTAGTTTCTCCTGTAGTCTCTAGTGTAGTCTGTCATGTAGTCTCTCATGTGGTCTCTTCTTTAGTCTCTCTTGTAGTCTCTCATATTGTCTCTCCTGTAGTCTCTCCTGTAGTTTCTCCTGTAGCTTCTCCTGTAGTTTCTCCTGTAGTCTCTCCTGTAGTCTCTTCTGTAGTTTGTCCTGTAGTCTCTCATGTAGTCTCTCCTGTAGTCTCTCCTGTAGTTTCTCCTGTAGTCTGTAGTCATGTAAGCCTGCATGTTATTGCCACCTGCATGCTGCCAGCCTGCCACGCTATAGCTGGCATGCCGGTTGGTGGGCAGCTGAGCCCCTGATATGGCTTTAATGTTGCTGATGATGTTGACTGAGTGGGGCATTTAAATATGTTCCAGGAGTTACAATGTGTGTCCACTCAAGTAGAAAAGAGGATGAATTGTTGCAGTACTGTAATCGGCATATAAGGAATCACACCATATCAGTATGAAATACAATGAACAACAAACAGAGATAAGGCATATAAGTTCCTCTCTTACAGAGTGTAAAGAGAGCGGGAAAGAAAGCTGATAACTTCTCAGTGCTTGGATTGTAACAGTGTAGCATAGTTCTGTGGTGTGAGAGTGTGTCTGTGTGCCTCAGGGTGTATTTGGGTCAGACCTGAACATTTGTTTGAAGGACATACATGTGTGCAGACATTGTAGCATACTAGTACTGTATTTTCTTTTCTTCTTCTTTTTTTTCACATTCTTCACATGAAATAAGCCAAAGCCACAGAGTTTCAGGTTGAAAGCATTATCATTGTATTAACTTTATTTTAGTGAAAATCTGAAACGTGTCAATTTGACCCAAACACTGCACAAATGTAAAAACCACTTTAATAAACCTGCTCTGGTATAATACATGTATTTACTGTAATAAGCTTTCAGCAAGTTAGTCAACATCCTAGCATACTGCCAAACAAATATTCATATACAGTTCTATCTATGGTGCTATCACACAAACATACTGTGATGTAACCAATGTTGCTATTGTATGTGTTCTGGGGAGTGTTTCTTACATTACAGGCCACCACATGGTACAATGCAGCTCATTTATAAAAATAATATCACCACAACCAACGTTTAGTATTAGTATCAATTTTATTTTGAGGTCTTAAATAACATAATTACATGTGGCGAATAAATGTGTTAGTAAATGCTGCTATGCTACAGACTCCCTGACCCTGATCTGTGACTCAGTGGGAGGTATTTCCCAGACTGAGACATTGTAAAGTTTATAAAACATATCAGCTGGTGTGCAACAGACCATAACTGAATCGCTGTATTTTAGCAATGAGAGATCAACAGTAACGGCCTGGGAAATAACAAGAGAGAGGGATTTAGTCTCTCAGACCAGAGAGCGCTATGCAAGCTTTGAAGAGGGAATTCATTACGTCTCTTAAAACAACCGAGGGGATCTATATTGCAAGAGCGCTACACAAGCAGTATTGGTTGTGGTCGGGAGCTGGCTCGATGTGCAGTCAGTCTGGTGGCTGCAAGGCAACACTTGGAAGTCCTGGGTCCCTAAAATGAAACAGCTGCACTCTGAGGGAGGAGAGGGGAGAGAGTTTCATGAATGAAAATAGGGGCTGCTGTGTAGGTGTGGGATTAAAAGGCTTGGCTTGGGGAGGGCCGTATAATGTCTGGGTGTGGTTTGAGCTCAGACATGGGTCATATAAGTTCAGTTGGATTCATAATGTGATGGGGGGGGGAGCTCAGGGCACACATCAACCCACTGTGTAATTTGAAGTGTAGTTTGCGTCGATGTTGCCCCAGGGAGCTGTGAGATGCTGCAGAGTCCTGAGTGTCCCGGCACAATGCTGCAGAAGAGCAGAACACAGCACAGCTTGGCTCACACACAGGCACATTATTCAAATGAGTTTGACTTTAGGTGAACCAACAAAACCATCGAGCAGATCCAAATGGACTCTATATCGTGTCTAATGACTAACAGCATTTATTTCTATTAAAACTCCACATCACCAGGTTTCTATAGTCTATCAACAGTTGTAGCCACGTGTATGCATATATGCAGCACACACACATATTGTCAGGTTTTGTAAGGGGAAAACAAACACCATAAAATATTTCCTGCTGAAGTGGTGGAAAACTTTGGAGAGACGCATGTATGCATCTACCTGTCCAATCAGCATACCAGAATGGTCTCCAGCTGGTTCTGAAAGAGCATGAGTCACAGAGCCAGCATAATAGGTTGCTTGTGTAATAAGGATCTAGTGGGATCTACAGTTTGTCAGGCGATCCCTGTCTCCAGGTGCTGAGCATTAGATCATTCATCCACTGTTGTCAAAGAATGCCTTCTGTTGCCGCGGGCGCTGAGATGAGACGAAACTTCCAGTTTTCCAAATAATTCCCCCCCCAAGGGGGGCTGCAGTAGCTCAGCAACCATGTAGTAAAACAGGTTGACGTCTACATCTGTAGAACATCTGCCACAGTCACCTGATGATGCCGTGGGCAGATACCTTCTTAGCTTGACGAATGCACAACCCTGTGCAGCATTACCGCTCTCAGGCCTGTAAATATGACAAGGTGTTTGTGTTGTGGCTGGCTGAAGCCTCCTGCTCTGGAGTTCTTCATCAACATGGTCAAACAGTAATCATCACTAATGCAGCATTGTACTCACATACACTCATAACACATGCATACTCACAACCTGTGGCCTGCTGAAGCACTAGCAAATAAGCCATATACTATAGCACATAATTCATCTGGATTTGATTAATGGATTTAACGTCCATTTTGCGAGCTGTACAAAGCTCCTGTATGAATTTAATCAGCGTACAGTGACAAATGGCCATTCTGTTCTCAGCTAAGAGCTCTCATTGTTCCTCTGAATAAGACTTGTGTAGATGTCACAGCCTTGGCCCAGCGAGCCACAGACACGCGTTTTAGAAAAAATAAATGTAACGGCCTGTCGTCTGACATCATTGTCTTAACAGTATACATGCTTATTTTGTCAGCAGATAATAGCTACTAATGTATGACTTGATGCTATTTTGCCAGAGCATAATATGCAGGCCCTGTTGTATTTAGTTTGGGCCTGCTTGCAGTCCGGTCATAAATTGTAGCCTTTTCTCCCTTGATATAATTCAGTGACTTGTGTTATTACTGCAAACATTCAGGGAGGTTTTCCTTTTTTTTTTTTCCTTTTTTTCTCGTGATATGTGAAATATACATTCTGTGGTCCAGATGAAACTCTGCCGACTGGAACGTCAGTTTGTTTGACATAAATATAAAGACATATTTGCTCGACCATATTTCTGTCAAATACAGTTTTATCCTGTGTGGTTTATGGACGACCCATGCAGCATCAAAGGTCAGACCTGCTTGGACTGTTTGTGTGTTCTCAGTGTCCACCTTAATTTGGTGAAGTGGTGTGTATCAGCATGGCAGTGTTTGTCTTGCTACAGTACCCACAGCCAGTTGACTGATGTAATGTCAGTCGACTATGAGCCATAGATCAGGATGGCAGTGCTGGCTGGCTGATGCTGGTGACTTGGCACTGAATAATGTAGCTTATTCCTGTGGGGTCGCGTGCCCTCTGGGCCCTGTCATTGAAGATGCCCTCTCATTTCTCACCACCGCGAGATGGAGGAGGACACTGGGAATGTTCCAGAAGCGAGACGATACAGGCCGCGTGATGAGATTTTTATGACGGTAAACGGCTGGGTCTAAAGTAGCATTTGTCTCTCTCGGGGTGTCTCTCCTGACTGTCCTCCTAATGATGCCGAAAATATGCACAGCTCTCCATTTGCAGGCAGTAAAAACAGTCATTCAGCCGCATGCTAAGAGGCTGGGGAGAGAGAAGACCATAAAATGTGCCTCTCATATTCACTTACTGAGCCAGCTAGCCATCATAACAGGCCTGTCAGTGGGGAACCCCTGCTCTGCTGTGCTTCACCAGCAGGACAGCCGCTGCACCGAGCTAGCAGCCGCTCACATAGGAAGTGACACAAACAAGCAGGCCCCAGAGAGGGGGTCTATCACGGCCGATGATGAGTGACACTCTGGATGTTAGTTGACGTGGGGCAGGGGGGCGGGGGGGGGGGGGTTAAGGGGCCCGGCTGAAGGCGCGCGTGGCTGCATTATCCGGCTGATTTAGTTATGACAGCTGGCGCCCACGGGAAGCGGTGACACGGGATAGGATCACCCAGGCTGCAGACAAATGATGATGAAGAGATCACTTTAAAGAACAATCTCCATAATATTTCATGCTTGCTCAGCGGCTCACCACAGCACACCCTGGAAGGCTAACTGCTCTATCAATTGATTTGATTCACTGCCGGAGCTACTCCTTGCACATAGTATTTCAAATAAATGACACGGCGGATAGGAATGATATCTGCATCAATATTAACCCCGAAAAGAACTAATGGATGCCGGCTGTAATTTGTGCTACGTCCTGGGTAATGCATGGACGCGGCAGGCATGTGATGGAAGAGTTATAACCCGAGTTCTTCCTGTCTGCCCTAAGGCACAAAAGCACACAATGCTACTGGTGTGGTCGGCGACAACACAAATAGACATATGAACGCTGCATCTTTTGGTCTCTCTGGGCAGCCATTTGTTTTAGTATTTATAAAGCACATTATGTAAGAGCAGGCTACCTCCGGCCATCTCTCATGCTCGTGAAGCACACAAGCAGTTTATCAGATAAATCACCCGTGACCAGTTAGCTATTAGCTGGTCCAGAAAGCAGAGCCTGGGCACGTAAGGTGCTCATAATGATAACAGCTTCTTTTTATTAATGCGTAGACATGTTGCACACTCCTGTGTTGCAGTTTAACATGACTCAGCAATCTTTAACCCGATTCCACTTGCTAACCTGATATACTCTGAATTCTGATCAGGCACAGCCTTGCAGATTATTACTGATAAAAAAGGGCCCTTCACTTTCCATAGAGAATCCTTTGACTTTTAAACATAAAAGGCAAGCAGAATGTAATAGTTTCTCTGTGGTTATCTTATTAACCTATCTATTTTTACAACTTATGCTGCAGTCACATGGAACACGGCAAACCGGTAGATTGCAAACAATTCTGGACGGCACGGCATGAAAGTTAAACGGAATGGCAGTTGCTATGGCGATGTCGCATTGTTTCTAAATAATTTATTTATAACATTTTCAACATTTTACCTTTTACTTGTCCTACCTAGTTACTGTAACTAGGTAGGACAAAACACCATAGAAAGCTATTACAGCAAAACAGACAGTTGATGGAAGGTTCCGTCAGATTCAAAAAATGCTATTGGAGGACATGCAAAAAAGGGCGGGGTCAAAAAAGGTAAATTATCTAGTAGCAACTGTTTTATGTAATTACTTTTGTATTGTATCTAGTATTCTAGTGTATCTAGTATTCTGCTAATGAGTTCACCAGAAACCCACCCAACACCATCTGACTGTGATGCAGTGCATGGCAGAAGAGCAAGCAATCCTTAGCTGGATTAACTATCTCTTAAGGAGCTCTACTACCAGCCAGTGTTATCAAGAATCCAGTGTGTAGTGATTAGGCCTATTGGAGAGGCCGGCCGAGAAGAACTCACACAGTATTCAGTCTTCTAATAAGGTCTTTCAGAAACCTCTGCCCACACAAGGACAGATTACATGCAGGAACTATTCATACAGTGGTATTGCTATGCTTGTTAAATGGCTTGTTGCCTAACCTATATGACAGTGTTTTCCATGTTCCATGTACATATTTGGTGTTGAAACACCATACTGTTTTGATTAGCAGGGCTTGTAATACAAGCTAATCCATTATCTACGCATTAGGCTACAGTTGATTGACTGTGGGCCAGTAATACAGTTTAGCCCTTGCTAACAGCAGCTGGCTTTGAAGTAAGTACATATTTCCTGGTTAAGGGATTGCTATAATTTCAAATACTCACTGACTCATCATATGGGGCATTGACATTGCCACGGTTCACCTTGTGTGTTGTATCTGTTGCATGTGTTGCTCAGACATGAAAAAGCCTCACATTTTCCCCTCACTAAAAACCTCTGTTTGTGGCCTGCAGCTACAATAGCTCACTTATCTCTTCTTGGAATATGTTGCATATAGCTTTTGCTCTGAGCATCGATATTCAATCCTGCTCAGCAACCCCATCCCCCCCAACTCTTTCCCCATCATAACTTGGATGTTTACCAGCATGTACAGCTGCTGTGTTTTGACTTTGCTTAAGTGGTGTATAATGACAGTGAACTGGCGTGTTAAGAGTTCTAATCAAACGTTGTGCCCCATCAATAATGCAGTGCCTTGGCTCGCCTGGAGGACTTAATTGTGGGTACAGGGCTGCCACAGAGAGCTTTGGACAGGGGGTGTCTAGTTGCACTCTTTAATTAGAGACCCCCATCATGTAAAGAGGTGGAGGCCTGGGTTTTCTCTACAAAACAATGTCAATGCCCAGCGGTGTGCTGTAGCCCTGCCATCATATCTGTCTGTGAGAGAGAGAGCGAGAGAGAGAGAGAGAGAGAGAGAGAGAGAGAGAGAGGTAAATGCCCTGCCATCATATCTATCTGTCTGTCAGAGAGAGAGAGAGAGAGAGAGAGAGAGAGAGAGGGGGAGAGAGAGAGAGAGAGAGGTAAATGTTGGTAATGTTGAAACTAACCTTGTACGTTAAAAGGGAAAGACATTCAATCACAGCCTAATTTGACCTTCTCACATAACTATCTTTGTATCTGCCTTTCTAGTAGAGGAATTAAATAAAAAAAATGTTTTTATCAAGTCTCATTCACCAACACATTTCATAATAGGTTTTACATGCTTGATGCATAGGGTGATGAAATTAAAATTAAACAAAAACATGGAACACAATTGGTCCAGCCGTCTCCCTCTTTATTGTTATGCCACTCAAAAAGTCAACTGATTATTAATGTGTCCAACAGAGCTCGTCTGTCTGGGACAGGCGGCCCAGATGCATTCAGCCTCCCCCCTATCTGTCATGGTTATTAGGCCAATTATTGATAACGGCATGTATTCCACTCCTGGAGCTTTGGCGTCATGTTTTTTATAAAATCAATATTGCATCCATGGCCCTTATCTTACCTCCAAAAGAAAAATGACAGAACAAATTTGGAGAATGATGGATGATTGTGCCTTTATGTGGCTGGTGTAATTGGGGCGCGGTGATAAGCAGTTGAGTGGACTTCTAATTAGATAGCGTCTCTGAGTGATATGGATTCGTGTCTGTTTTGAAGAGCAGGAGCAGCCTCTACTGAATTGGTAATCAGACATGACATACACAAGTGACAGAAAAATTAAGATGGAGACTGCCGTATACACTGTGGCAGTGTCTATGAGCAAGGCACGTTCAAGGAGCTTTATTAAGTCCCTGACCTATGTACAGTACATAGACAGACAGACAGACGTATATAGACTTTACTGAACACAATAGGGAAATTGAGGAGGACATGTATACAAAATAGTCCAGCAAAGTGTTAGAACTCCATCACCCCATCACTCAAAAAGAGCCTATAGGAAGTGAGCTTTTGGCCAATGGAACCGCTGCATTATTCTGTTTGACCAGATGGTTGTGGATGGTGTGATCCATCTCAATGTTCTCTGGCAGTAAACTGGTGAAGATGGAGCGCTGGAGAAGAAGATATCATTCAGCGTCTGATCATTCTATCAGGGCATGACATGGCTTGTATTGGTGGGGTTTAGGGCACCTTAGAGAGACCCCCGGACAAACATCAGGTGTCACAGGCCCCGGCAATGAATGGACAATGGTTACCCATCAATCTTCCGTTCCAGCTTGTCTCTGAGCCTGAGACCAACTACAATGTCCATCTCGAAGCAATTTGATCCCCTTGACTGACTCATTCATCAGCCTGACCTCATTTGCAAACGGAACTGCTTTCCCCAAGACAGGAGAGTTTGACTCCGAGTATGGCTGCAAAATATTGAATGTGAGGGGACCAATGGCCTGAAGTCCAAAATATTGCTTGGAGCAGAGTGGCTGAGTGATGGTCTTTATCTTGGGAGTGGTGGCTCATTTATTTACTTGATGGATAGTTTATCAGTCAGTCCAGATATACGGGCGTGGGTTGCCGCAGGGCAGCCGTGTGGCTGGGCTGAAGCCCCTTTTGCATCACCCTGTGTGTGTTTCCCCTTCAGCCAAGTGACCTGGCCAGGTCACCAGGACTTAAGTAAGAGTGAAAGTGGCTTTAAATGGGGCCCAGCTCCCAGGGACCTGGCCTTGGCTGAGCAGATGCAGCCGGCCTGCAACTATTACTTTTCCAGGGGCTGACTTTGATGTTTTAACCATCCATACATATTGATTCAGACTGATAATAAACAATTTGATTAGCCTCTTTCTATAGGCTGTCATTTCAATCACTTTCAGAGCTCCAATGGAGTGAAAGTGAGGAGGCGAGGGAAGGGAAGGAGAGGGTGGGGGGTAAAGGAGCCAGAGACAGAGAGAGAGAAAAGATGGAGCTGAAAGGGAGGGTGGAGGGCCACAGCCCCCTCCTCTGACAGAAAAAGGAATCCAGGCCTGATTAGGCCTCTGCCTTTGGTGAATTGGACAAGACAGCTGAGCTGCCAGGTTATTAACTCCCTCAGAAAATTCTCAGGCCTCTCCCGGGCCGCTCTGAATACTGGGATCTGGATCGATAAGCAATCTCCTGTGTGTACCAAATGCCTGCTGGATTCATTTGTCTCCAAGCACCTCGCTCGACGCTGGACAATGCACCTGCACAACACAGCCTCCCCCATCTGACTCTGTCTCTCCCTCTCTCCTCCCTCCCTCACTCTCTCTCACATTCACTCACTGGACTCTGTCACTTTTTAAATAATGACCCCGGGGCAGAAGGTACAACTGCCTACCTGTATTTCATCACAGCAATCCCCTGCTCCATGACTGGTGACCAGTGAGAGAGAGAGAGAGAGGTGTTAGGAGGGCTGTTGTCCATGGCGATGGGGTGTGTGTGGGGGGAGGTCTGTAGCACCATCGTGAGTGACAGAAGCACAGATGTCACCGCCAGGACTCTATCTAGGCATAAATGACCAGCCAAGGGCAGCTTTCCGGTAAACATAAAATAATACATATCAAGTATACAAAGTTGCTTTTAGCATGGTTGTCATGGCGATAGAGTCTTTCCATTTTCTGACAGCAAATAACAGACAGCAGTCACGACAGCCTGGAGAGGGGCTCAGAAGTGTCGCGGTAGTAGCGTTTGTGTTCATCCTCGCTAACACTGTATTTATTGTGCGGAAAATGTGCTTCCCGTGGGAAGACAAACAGAACAAATAACAGCTCTGCATTGAGAAGTCACTCTGCTCCATATACTGCCTGTCCACTCCTGTCATGTGTTTAGCGCTGGTTAGCTAATGCCCAGGCTCGCTTAGAGACGCTTGCAGGCTGTGTTACTGAGGCAGAAGTAGAGATGGATTTACATAGTTATTGGGTTTGCAGATTTGGCAAGGCTTCAGCTGATAAGTTTTAGTGATTGGCTGAGCCATCGATCCCTTGATGGATTTATTGACAGGCTGGACGGCCGAGGTGAGGTGGAGGTGGCTGACAAGAAAAGGCATTTGGAGAGGGTGAGGGCTGATACGAGGAGAAAACACTGGAAACAGTTAGTGATGCGAACGGCTGACAGTGGATGAGGTTGAGCCTACCATGCCATTGAGTTGTGTGGACAGTATTCACTCCCAGAGCCGTTCCCCCGAGGAGCAGAGAGAAATGACATGTTTCGCATAGCTCATTGTCGTAGCCTTCTCTTGTGTCTCCTTTGTCTCTCGGAGGCTGCAGGTTCGAAGCTCCTGAGGGAATTATCTGTCAGCATACAATAAAGGCCAGGCCTGCAACACAGGACTCCATTTCTCTGGGCTAATTGTCAGGGACAATGTGAAGCATTGAAAACACATTCAATGAAGTATAAAACTGGCGGATGTTTATGTTTTCTAATCAGCTGTAATCTCTCATCTAACAAAATCAGGATGGTATTGTTGCAGAAATGGATATGAGTGGGGAGGCTGGGAGGGGTGTTAAGGAAATGTAGTTATTAAAAGCAGCTCTGTAAATATTTTAGAGAACATAATGTAGCACACATACAGTATAAATACCAGCAGACAAAGTATTCTCAGGTCGGGATATGAGGCAGACCAAACAGGAAGTCAATCATAAATGTATGTTGGAGTTTTTAATCAGACAAAGATGGCCTTGCGCTAGGAGCTGAGGGTGGTTTTTGTTCTTTTTTTATCCTGTGGAAGATTACAGCCTTTGTATATCATCAAAGAAATAGATGTAATAATATGTGGATTACATTATTAATGCGTCTGTGGTTTGTAAACCTGTAATATAACACACACCGTCAGGGAGAAAAAGATGTTCTACAGGCACCCACACAAAATGTACAGTAAGTGTTTATTGCTCTGATAAAAACAAAAGCCTTGCCCAAATGGAAAATACTATACAAACATCTTGACTCTCAATTTCCACCAGCCAGCTTTTGCTTACTAATGGGAACCTTAGTCTAAACTGTATAGGCCTGTCCTTTTAAAGACAGTGAACCTCATGGTGTTGGGGGAATGCCTCACTGATGTTTGACTTAATACCTGTATCAGACATTTTAAACCTGTAACTTTAGCCCAGCCAGGCTCATTTTAATGACGTTCTCCATGTCTTTCCCACATTTTTTCAAGGTCATTTGTAATATGGAATCTATAAAACTCTCAATGGAGAGTTATATGAATTCTTAGTATTAAGAATTCTTAGTTTAAATGACTTAGAAATTCCTATTTTGAACACTAGCATTAAAGTGTCAGTATCCTGATTATTAGTGTCCCTTGCTCTCCCTCAGAGACTTTTTTTCTATTTCTGACCAAAATTAAATTTTAAAATGTGTATAAGAGTTTATTTAATCTTATGTATGTAGAGTATGTAGAACATCTATCTATCTATCTATCTATCTATCTATCTATCTATCTATCTATCTATCTATCTATCTATCCATCCATCCATCCTGACAGTGATGGTAATGTGTGAGTATGTGCTTCTGCCTCAGGCCTGCCTGCGTCCATGCCTACCTCAGTAAAAATCAGTGCACACACATAACACACACACAGGCACACACACACACATACATATACACACACATATACACAGATACCACACCCTCCTACAAACACACACACACACACACACACACACACTGATTGTTTCATAGTGTCAAAGGTGCCAGTAGCCACAACATTAAGACATGTCTAGTTTATTCTCACTCTCTCTCTCTCTCTCTCTCTCTCTCTCTCTCTCTCTCTCTCTCTCCCTCTAGGTTTTCTGTGTCCAGGAGCTCTAGGTACGCCTAGTCGGTGAAGCTAAGCAGATGTGACTGCATTTGATGTAGCTCTGAACCACAGCGCACCTCTGCTGCCCTGAATGCATTCTATAATTATCCAGCCCACCTTGTGTCAGGAAGTCAGCCTGTGTCAAAAGTGCATGTAAGAGAGGGTCACTGTCAGAAAGGTGTATGTGATGGTGACAAGAACCCGATACGATGTGCGGGGCAGGGTGTGAGATGAGTCTCAGGTAATGTTACTCAAAATAGCCTACACACTCTCTGCAGTGTCGTTTGTCGGCCACGGTGTGAATATTGAATGTCCCTGTCTCCTACATTTGTGGCATGTGTATCATGCTGTATCATCATCACTGTAGGACAATGATGTTGTAACCCTAAAACAAACAAGGCCACGTTAAGCCTTGACAAAACATAACATCGGTGCAAGGGCTATATTGCGCGCACTACCTTTAACATACGGCAAGGTTTATATACACGCCACTGCTGATTGGATAACACACCTCTGACGCAAGAGGATACAAGAGATAGCATACCTTAAAGCCCGTTGAACACCATTTCAATGAAACATGCCATTCAACCAGGAAATCGAAGCAAAATGATGCAAACTGTCTTCAGATTGAACATGACCCAGGTCAAATGTAATTTGGCACATTTATATTAAATATTCTATTGGTGAGGTAATCCAATGGCCAAAGGTTCCACCCATGAAGAAATACACAAAAGTCAGTTAATTGTAAATAGTGAGCAATTCCCTGTTGTGCAATTGTGTTGTAGTCAAGCGATCAATCAGCGGTCAATCAGAAATAGAGCATCCAAATTGCTAAATGGTGTTCTGTCGTTCTGTCCAACCTTGTCAGATTGTCCTACCATAGCATTAAACTGAATAAATACCAGGCTGTAGTTGTAGAATGGTTTGACGAGTGAAAACAACTTATTTTGTGCTACCAGGCTGAAATTGAGGACTTGATTATTTGAAGGAAAGATACAGGCCTACTGTATGTGTACGGTAATATTGTTATAACACAATACATTTTAATTTATTAATATTAAGGCATTGGCCTTTACAATTTTAGCACGTAGATTGCCAAAGATCTTTTCGGTGTCATGAATGTTGTGAAAGATTAACATGTAGACTAAATAAGTATTAAAAATACAAATGTTGATAACGATTACCAAATAAAATAAGTAATAAGTAAAACAACAAGAATCCCTGTAAATTTGTCAAAAACATGCAATAAGAGTACAAGCAAGAAATCCAAACACGGTAAAAATGATGGCCGTGTCTCAAGAATGACAAAAACATTTGAAATATGGATGTACACATAAGCATCTGATGGATAGGGCCAGAACACCTTTTTTTATGTAGGAATGTATTATGACACTAAAGTAGTACCAAAATTACTTTATATATGGGATACTTCATTTGAGCCTATTATTAACATATATATTATCCTATAACCTAGTTAATGTTCAGTATGATACAGTATACTGTATATTTAGTGAGTCAAACTGCATGTCATACTGTATCATGCAGCAATCTTTAAAATGCAGGAATGTACTGTACAGAAAATACCATTTGGTACATATTTGGCTTTGAGGACTGAATCTATTTTTAATACTGTTAACTACAAAATAAAGGAACAGTTTATCAATAAATTGTATTGTACAGGAGATGAGAGCTGCATATATAAGCAGTATCATTAAAAATCAGAATTAATTTAATGCCTGAGAGAGTATATGAAGAGGAGCAGCTGCCTGGAATCATCTAGCCACTCTGGTTGTGTGCCCAGATTGATTTTGAAGTTAGGAGGAGGCAATCGGTAAATACCACCCAATCAGGGGCCAGGAACGTTGAGCAGATCAGACAATTTGCAGTAATCAATGAAAATATTCCCTGATTTGCAGTGACTTAAATTGTGCCATAAATCAGAAACCATAGCATGAGTTAGTTAGTAATAAAACAAGGGCCAGCGACAGGGCAAACTATAAGAGATGAATTAAAGCTCCGGCTGAGGAAGCGCAGGCCAGCGTGGTAATGAGACAGAATTACAGGCCACAGATTCCGGCCTGCTTTCCGTGCAGAAGCTGTCAACAACTAATGGGCTAGGGAAAGCGGTGCTATCTGTCATCCTGTTTCCTGTCCATATATTTATTCATGTATTTATCGCTGCGGTGCAATATCATCATTTTTATTGTTAAATACCCACCTTCTCTGACACTTCCTCATTGACTGTTGCTTCTACACAGGACTGTAAATGGAGGCTAAAGAGCTGTAGCAGCACGGTTGCTGATGTATGTTGACTGAGAAGAAATGCACGCACATACACACACACACACACATATAAACCTATACATATGTATATATGTATGTATGGTATCCCATTCTTCCAACATTTATTCGAACATTCTTCAAATTTACTGTATATATATATATATATATATATATATATGTGTGTGTGTGTGTGTGTGAGAGAGCTACATACATACATATATACATACAGTATAAGCTGCACTAGCCTACAAATCAATCTGGAACACAGGCATTTGCTGCCTGCATCAACTGAACTACCCACTTTGACAATGATTGGCTGATAGATCTCAAACCAGGTAGAGCAAATCGTAGGGGCGGAGCTTAGAAAGTCAGGATTGTTTAATAAACCAGGCAGGATTACATTTGAATCCAGCTGGACAAAACACTGCACATGCTTGTGCTTTGGGAACTAGTCGTTCACCTGAAGCCTAAAAGTACACATGGTAAATGGTAAATGGACTGCATGTATATGGCGCTTTTATCCAAAGCGCTTTACAGTATTTATGCCTCACATTCACCCATTCACACACACATTCATACACGGTTGGTGATTGCTGCCGTGCAAGGTGTGACCAACCACCGGGAGCAGTACACATCACTAAGGCTCTTCCCACCTGGGACACAAGAGATTTCTGCGGTGTTGGCACAGACTCTCCTCTTGCTCTACCATAATGGACCTGCTAGACAGATGATCCTGACAGCGACCCGCACAAGTGCTTTTGATTCTATCATCTGCTCTCTGCCACAGGGTCGGAGTGCTTTATCACAGGAATTACTTAAGTGCTCCTTATTTCATCATCCAGAGTGTCAACCAAACGCCATTCTTTTAATTTATACACCCCACCCCTCAAAACAATAGTGGCTTCATGCATCACACACGAGGCATACATGATAAAGTCATTTTTGGGGTGTGATGCTGCGGCTGAGCTAATAGCAAGGTCATAACAGGATACATTTTCCAATTCAAATCGGTTTTGTTTGTCAACCTCCGCTTTATTACAGTCTAACCAATAGGCATGCATCAATTAACTCCCTTACTGCATGAGTAAGCAATGGAATATTAACTTGTATTATCAATAATCACATTTCTGCTGGTGGTGTTTAAAATCCACCCAGGTGTGTGTATCAAAGCCTCTCTTAAAGAGTTAATTGAACGCACCATAGAGTACACATGTAATATGGTCTCCAAGATCATTGGGCCAGTTCAACTCAAAGAGCATGTTCCAGTAGATGTTTTTACAATCGCGTGTACAGTGATTCAAGTTTAGAAGCAAGGGATTGAGACTCATAGGCAGCAGTAGAAAGCAAAAAGGAAACATAGCTTTTCTATGTTGTAGTCAACGAATCACCAAAACACCAAACAGGCAGGCGAGGCAGTATTCCTACAGGCAGGCAATAATCCAAAACACGACAAGGAAAATGTACGGACAGGGTCTAGGCTAGAGGGCAACTCAAGACACAAAAAGGCAACTGGTAATACTGGTAGAAAACAATGGTACACTTGGCTGGAGGCAAATCTCGACAGAGAATAACAGGAAATACGGGGTAAATACACATGGGGCAACACATGTAAAAAAAAAACTAAATTAGGGATGGACACAAATCAACGGCGGTGAATCCCATTTGAGATCTGGAGTTCCTGTCGGGCTGGAGACACTGACAGCAATAGTATATGAACGTACAGGAGTCATTCTCACTTGCGCTGTTGTCATTAGTAAACCATTGTCATTAGTAAACTGTCACGTCATGCTAACATCCTACTGACTAAGATACAGTACTAAGTGGCACAGTGTGAGAATAGCATGCAAAGTGACACTGTATGATGTGTTCATAATGTGCCGGTAAAGTGGCCTCATGTACGTCTCACCTGACTTTGCTTACCCTTGGAAAGCTTTGCATGGCCCATGATCCAACATCTGAAGATCTGATAAAAACCCTTCTCCTGCCTCAAAGCAGCTGCATGGCTTAACATTGTCAAAAAGGGGTTTTTATTCCCCTCCCGTTCCGACCTCCTGTGTATATTTTATTGAGCTGTTCTCATCCCACAGTGGTTTTGCGGCACCAATAAGCTACGTACAAAATGTATTTTAGAGCTCATTAACACGGGTTGGGCACACTAGAAACATTCAATGTCCTTCGCTGAGACACTTGTGAGAGAATGCTCAGGAGCTCAAAACTCATTGTTTTTGATATGCAGTGATCTTTTCATCTTTTTCTGCTGCTGGGCGGATTAGAGAAGTTAATGAATTATCCTCACAGGGGCCAAGACAGTGCAGGCAGCTGTATCCCACGTCTCATAACATGCGGCTCTTTGAATGTATTGAACTGGAGGCTGAATGTTCCCACACTGATCTGACCCAGTTCAACACCAGAGCCCATCCCATTTCTGCAATCCAGGAAATGTTCATGTTTTCTTCCTGTGGAATTTCAAAACAAAAAGTAAGAACGTTTTAGTTGTACTATAAGTCTATATGCATTCTACAGTGAAAACAAAGGCGGTGATAGCAACCTATAACTATTACTGTATGGTGACTGGTAAATGATGAAGGTCTTAATAAAGGTTATATAATATATCATTTATAAGTTATATATATATATATATATATATATATATATTATATTATGTATAGCTAATTGTAGCTGGTTGTTTGATATTCAATTTAATATCATTTATTCTGATGGGATTTTTCAAAGCATAACCTATGGTGTTTTGTAGTTATTATCATTGTATGAAGGTGATAGTGGCTCCCAAAGCAGTTAACATTATGGCCTCTTAACTTGAAGACACGCATGCTGAAAACTGAAACAGTTCCATAAAAGTGAAATATCAATTTGCAAAGTGCCTTCTGCTGCTGCTTTCTGTTTGCTCAACCTCCAGAAGTAGCCCTGTATCAAATGCACCAGCACAAATGATAATAACACACCAAGACCTTTCTATTTTTACAAATTAGGCTGAACTTCAGATCAGGACCCTTGAGGCCAGTGCAGCGTATCGAAAATGAGAGCATTCGATGTTTCTCTTCAGTTTTCTATCATACAAAGTAAATATCAAAATGTGATTTGAATCCTGGTCAAAATTAACCCTGAAGGGCGGTACAAAGAGCTCTAGTGCAGTGCACTGGTGACTCCCGACCGACTTCAGACATCAACTGAGTCTGTTTAGCTCAAAGTCAGCTAGCTGCACTGTACGGAAGCCCTTAAGAGTCTGTGTCAGTAATCCCCGAACTACAGACCTAACTGCTCCAGAGGTTAATTAAAGTCTCTTGAGTCACTGGAGTGTCCTTTCCTAAATTGGGCGATCCATTTATGTTAGATTTCTGAATAGCAATTGTGGGAAAAATGTATCCTTTTATTTTTTGTTTTGTCCTATTGCTCCTGTCCTTGAGAGTGGAATTCAGTTGTCCTCCGGCTTTAACAACACTTCATTAACTTGCTGAACTTGAGTAACAAAAGCAACTTCTAGAACAGGGCTCCATTCGAACCAGGCTGTTGCTTTTTGCTAGACACTTGTTTCCTGTGAGTTCAGTGTTGTAGCTGCATTAACGAGCTCATGGCTTGTACGAGGCCAATGAGGTTGGCGGATGCCTAAAAGTTAAAGAAGGTAAAGTGTTTGTTTATTGGAAATCCTTTGAGCCCAAGACCACCTGCAACAAAATGGGCAGGGAAAGGCTCTTCTATTTCTCAATGCCTTGTCTTTAAACACATAATTGCTTGTCTGACAGGTCTCTCTTATGAGTATGGAACTGAAAGAAAATAAAGGATGGTGAGGTTGGAAAATATCATGGCCCAGCTCAGTCTATCCTGCTTGTTAAGTTAAAGGAGATACCAGTTTAATGCTATTCTACAGTATAAGGGACTGGTTTGGCTGCCTAGAGACAGAATTAATGCATTGCATTTTACAGAACTTACAAAACCATCTATCAGCATCAATCAGCTGTGATTCCCCCAGCTCCATTGAATAAGAGGTATCTGCAAATGAAATCTTTAAGCATCTTAAATCTTTAGAAACAAATTTACCTAATGTCTCACCACTGATGATTAAAACCTTTCTGCAATTATATTGAGCTAGTGATTACAGAGATTTTCATTTACCCTGTAATAGTAGTATATAGGCAGTGTTTGTGAATGCATGTTCATTCACAAGTGTTGAGCAGGCTATACGATTATGCATATGTGTGCATTGTCTGTGTGCATTTGTTTTATGGGTGTTTGTTTTGTGTGTGTGTGTGTGTGTGTGTGTATGTGTGTGCGCGTGTGTGTGTGTGTGTGTGCGTGTGTGTTGGGGAGGGGGGCCGGCTAGCTTGAGGGATAGTGTTATTGGCCTCTATTTGGAATGCTTTGCTTGCATCTCTGTCAGTTGTTGGAAGATAATTTTGTCATCGATCTGTAAAAAATGCTTGAAGATGAAATGACTGTCCCTCAATCCACTTAATAAAGAGAGGGTATTGATCAGGCTGCTAATGAAGCATGGTAAGGAGAAGAAAGGCCTGTGTTATGTCATACTGTGTCAGCATAGGATGTCTTTATCTGAAGGTTTCCAGATATCAGTCAGAAAAAGCCTATGTCTTCATATTGGGAATGTACTAAGGGTTTCATCAGCTCCTGCTCTCTGCTAACCTGACATGCCAGATGGATTGTTAGACACAAGTCCATCTCGGGAGCCGTCCATCGAAACAGTTTGAAAAGGGTAGACACTTTCAAAAAATACTTGGCAGTTAATTGGATCTGTTATTGTTGTTTTCAAGTTGTGCTGAACCACGCCCGTAGTTATCAGAATGACGCTGATTGGGCAGTTCAATTGCTAGTACTGCAAATCTTCAGTCGCAAGGAATTGTAGGCTTTCTCGTGGCGAAGCTAAACTTAAAGGACCCATTTAATGAAAACCAAGTATTTCTAGTTGTTTTTGGAATTAGCAATGTCGATGTGACACAGAGAAGTAGTAAGTCTTTCAAAATGGACTGTTAGCTTCCTGGCCTGTATTGGCTATAAGAGGGAGAGGGGCGGGGAAACAGGCGAATAAGAGAAACGTTCATATGTTGCATAGATTACTACACAGTTTGTTGGGTAATGCCCCTATGAGGATATGGCCAGCTACGTAGTATCAGCGAAATATGCAAGGCAAGGAACTGATGTTTACTGCCAGTACACAAAGCGCAAGTAAAAGTTTAATGTTCAACATATGCAGCTGACCAAATGTGTAAATCTATTTGTTGATACAGTAACTGCAGGCTACCATAGCATAAACAAGTTTACAATATTATCAAGAGTGATGTGCACATCAATAACTACATTATATTAATATAGGCTATTGTTCAGAAACCGTAAACGGATTAGAGGCTTGTAGGCTGCTTAAATAATGTTGTGTTGATTTACTTAACCTTAACATTGCTCATTGATTTAGACGCACTCGCGTGTCATACCGAAATTGTATCCCCTTCATTCATTCATTAATACGTGCTTATAAGTACATGGCTGTTTAGTGGGCAAGGATGGCTGTGATGTTGTGCTATGATATAATTTAACCTTCATTCATATAATAATGTGCTTAGTAGATACATGGCTGGCTATCAAAACGAAACACCTTCCTACACAGGGCTGTAAACTACAAAATGCATGGTAAGACCTAATACAACTAGTCAATATAATGTAGACTTTTTTTTAGATTGGTTAAATACTTTACTGTATGTAGTCTTATATACAATTATTAAGATATGAGTTTCTCGTGGATGGATGGATGGATGGAGTTTCTGATCCTGAGCATTGTAATAGCACAAGGCATGTATTCATGACTGCCTGATTGTTTAATATAAATGTTATATAATAATATGTTATTGAAAGATTTGCCATCCATCCATCCATCCATCCATCCATCTTCTCCCGCTTATCCAGAGTCGGGTCGCGGGGGCAGCAGCTTCAGCAA
>JAODTR010000018.1:6464894-6493167 GCA_025399935.1 Amblyopsis rosae
TGTGTGTGTGTGTGTGATAGAGAGAGAGAGAGAGAGAGAGAGAGAGAGAGAGAGAGAGAGAGAGAGAGAGAGAGAGAAAGAAATACACGGAGAAAATGTGTGTGTCTGAGATTGAATGTGTGTGTGTATGTAGGACACAGTATACATATCATAATGAATATGTTGTTGATGCTTGTGTGTGTGTGTGTGTGCGTGTGTGTGTGTGTGTGTGTGCGTGCACATGCATGAGAGGCCCTCCCCCACTATTGGCAGGTGTCAGGTGATGGACAGGCTATGTCAGCTGGCCCTCTATTGGAGCAGTCACACAGCTCACAACATTAACATAAGCTGATGAGAGCCCCCCTATACACACACACACACTAACAGGATGCTGGGAGCAATACTCTGTGTATTTTTCTTTGTAATCTGATAGGAGAAAGAGACAGAGTCTTCCTTTACGACACCAGCACCTAGCATTATGATCATGTATTAATGTCTTTATTTCAGTTGTAATACTTCGCCCATTCAAATGTATTTTATATTACACAATAAATGAATTTGTGGACACCAAGTCAACTGAAGCTTTGTGCTTAAATCATTTTAGCCTTTTCTATTGCATGCTCATTTACTGTTTATCTCAGATGGAAGTTGGCTAATAGGCCTAAAATAATAATTGTATGATATGGTGTCTTCCATTCCTGAGGAAATACTTAATTTTGTGATGTAGCTATCAACATTTATTCAATACTATTTTTTTTTTCTTGTCATGGAATATAGTTTTTGCCATATTTTATGTCATTTCCATTTTTTCTCTGTCTTGTTTTATTCTTGTGGCAGCGTGGAAGGATTGTAGCTTGAACAGAGGTTAGCCTTTCAGCGGTACTTGGACAGTTTGAACTCTCTATAGCTGGTGTTTCTACAATGGCTGCTCACTGTAATACAACACTTGATAATGGTGGTGGTCTTGCATTAGTTATACCTTTAGAATGCTAATTGCTATTCTGTTGCTCTGTGGGGAGCCTGTTTAAGATGGACGCTCGATCCGTATCAGAGCAGACATGCTGTTCTTGGCTGCGCTGTCACCGTGCTGGACCGGGGGGGGGGGGGGGTGACACCCACACCAACTGACTCCTTCTCTTCTCTTCTCTTCTCTTCTCTCCTCGTAGTATTGATAACCCAGCAGATTGAAATCACAAACATAACGCTCAGTCTGCATCTCTTCAGATTAATAATGCAAAATATGGTGTCATTATGGTTGACCTATTTGAACAAACCTTTCCGTTGGATATTGAACTTGCTCAATTAGGCTTTATTTATGCCTATTTTAGTTTCACATGGTAAGAACTTTTGCATGCTATTAAACTATTCTTCTTGTTTAATTAAGATTATAATCACACCTTAAATGTGCTTAAAATATAAAAGAAATAATATGTGTGTGTGTGTTTGTGTGTGTGAGATATAATTAACTTCAAA
Organism: Amblyopsis rosae; assembly: GCA_025399935.1. Classification (NCBI taxonomy): domain Eukaryota; kingdom Metazoa; phylum Chordata; class Actinopteri; order Percopsiformes; family Amblyopsidae; genus Amblyopsis; species Amblyopsis rosae. The sequence goes on from JAODTR010000018.1 coordinate 6,466,347, forward strand.
TAAATGTTACTTCAATGTTACTTTAAATGTACATAGTGTGGTAGACGAGAAGACATTATTGCAAAAATGGCTCCACACACACAAACACACGTGTGTGTTTCAGGGACTTGATACAAGGATGACTAATGCCTTTAAAAGCCATGTGACATTTCTGAGGCTTAAAGAGTGTTAAGAAAAAAAACATAATTTGTTAAAGTTTTAGAGGGAACATGGTTTGTGGCAGCGCTGATCGATAGCATTAGCTGTGACAAAATACATAAAAAGAGAATCAATGCTAATAAAGTGAGCTCAGCCACACGAGAAAGGGCCGGCTCCTTCCCTTCACCTCTAAAAGTGTCGCTTTCCATGTCCATCCCAGGCTGCAGTGCTCCAGGTCAGCAATCACATCTATTATCAGCTAGTGTGTCTCCGTCACATGCTACTGGTGCTTACAATATTTTGCTACATATTATTTACCTTTTATGTTTATTTAACGTTTTTTTTATTTTTATCTTTAATCAATTTGATATAAAAATATTTGCAGCCTATCTCTCTCCCTAAATATTAAATATCCTTCATAAAAATATATATAATAATAATAATAATAATAATAATAATAATAATAAAAACATAATAAATGTATGCATGTTATTGCACATGTTATTAAAAACTTCATTATTTTAAGGCTGTATATTTTCTTACATTTAAAAGGAAATGTTTTATTTGTATATTCCTCTAAATGTAATTAGAGGATGGTTAACATTACTGTTGTAATTACATTAGTCGGTTTGGTGTTGAGAACATTGTGTGTACCTGGTCGGTATTGTGGCACAGCAGAAGAGATCCACTCTACATGCCTGTGTTCACATCAACTGTATGCGTCCCTCCCCTCTTAAGTCTCAAGCACCTGTTAACCCTTGAAAACAGCTTTCTACAAAAGTCCAGTTCCTTGCATTGAACTATAATGTTGTTTCACTGTAGTTAATGTGCTGTAAATATTTATATACTAAAAAATAAATACGGGGATTGCTGCATGTGTCATAAATTATAAAGAAAAGGCAAAATAAATGTATTATTGTTTCTCTTTAAACTCAAATGATTGTGTAAAAAATATTGTGTTCACATTTCACCTATTAAACATCATGGGACGTCCATGTATCTTCAGTGACAAGGAGATGTTTGGTGTCTGGTTTGCATGCTGTTCATACAGAAGGATAGTCTGCATACTGGGGTCAAGTTACATATATGCCCTTTAAGATATAATCTCAATTCCAGGAATCAAGGTTTGCAGAAATTAAATGAGCTCTACTCTCTTGTTTGAAACTGGGAAACCATGCTCAGCTAGAAGATGCTAGAACAAATCTGAAATATTGTATTTAGTTTGTCTTTACTTTATATTTATATTTATATTATTATGATAATGAAAAAAAAACATTTTGTACAGTTTATGACACGGACGCAGGGGTCATCACTATTTAAAATCCACTGTGTTTTATTAAAAATGTCCAAAACCTTTTACTAAATACAGTAAATTTTTTAAAAGACTGAATATTGCTTGATATGTTAGCACACACACACACAGTCTAAAGTTAATAAACCTATCTACTGATTAAAGCAGCCCACATATTGCAACGTCTCACTTGTAATCTAAAAAGTCCATATTGCAATTTTCTTAAGCAATGTTGACATTATATCAATTAGTTATCACTTCATAACCGAGGTCTAAAAAACATGTTTATGTGAGTGTAGTCTCAAAGATATGGTGCACATCAATCCCAACATTTACAATACATAATCATCTACAGTGTGAATAAATACTGTTTAGTTGGGTGTCAACGTTTCTGATCTGGAGCACAGTGCCTCACAGTGTCCCACCGTGGTACTGCAGAGTGGATACTGCCGCCTGCATTCATTCCTATCCGCAGTCTCGCATCTCTCCAGGCACCGCCTTCCAGCCCGCGCCGTGTGCATCCTTCAAGGTGGTGGACAGACCATTTACATAAAGGTGCAAACACTTTTGGCCTGCCATCATCAGCACTGTTTATCGTTTGATCAGCTATGATGGATGCTCTGTTAATACAAATCTAACTTAGCATATTTTCCCTGCCAAGGGACCCATGAAGAGGTTCAATTACAGAGCGATCTCATTAAATCGAGAGCTTGTTAGGGAACGAGGACAGCAGTGCCGGAATGCAGATGTGGAAGAGACATAATTAGCAGATAAGGGTTGTAATTGGACCGTGCTGCGTGGCTGCAGAGGGCGTGGCCCGCACGCCATGTTTAACAAGTTGCACAGTGTGGAAGTGCTCACGCACGCACGAGTACCACCGTCACGCACACCCACACAGAGGGAGGTGCGTGTGTGTGTGTGTGTGTGTGTGTGTGTGTGTGTGTGTGTGTGTGTATTGGTGGCAGCTATAGCTCTTGTCAGGTCTTAGTGACTTAAGGGTTCTGGGAATTTGTTAAATTTTTTTTATAAATTCATCATTCGAAGGTCCACTAACCCCAACCAATACATGTCTTTTATACAAATTTGATAAAGTCTGCACATAAAAATATTGTCTAATAATGTCTGTCCACTTGCATTGCATTGAATTGAATTGTATTGAATTCGTGTGTAGAATGTGTACATTCTTTGAAGAAAGAAAGTGTACTCATCCAGAAAATGTTGGAGATGAAGTGTTAAAGCATGAGTCCAGAGTTAAGTGGACATGCTTTTTCCAGTTGTTAAAGATTGCAAGCTGGAAACATCAAACGCTCCTGTGGATCTTTTTTACGGCAACTTTCTAATGTTTTTATGACACAACACAGGTTCTCTTCCTTGGCCTTGTCTCCCAGGCCATGGAAAATGTGTGCGTGTGTGTGTGTGTGTGTGTGTGTGTGTGTGTGCGTGTGAGAGAGAGAGCTGCTCCACATATCAAAGGGCAGACCACCCCATAGTCCTGCACACACTGCCTGCTTCACTGCCTTCAATACACTGCCATGTTATTTAAGCAGGCCAGCCTCTGTCTTTTGGAGAGGTACAGACCCCTCCTCCCCCACCAGTCTTATCCACTATATATATGCCTGACTGTACGCATTGATGTTCGCAAGATGGTCCTCTGGTAAGGAATGCAGGTCTCATTTATGTTTTATGAATGTACTGTTCATTTCAAGTCAGTATTTATCAAAATGTGTTTACAGTGTTTTGATAATGGATTGATAATAACAGTGATGGAGGTAAGAAGGCAATGTGTGTGTGTGTGTGTGTGTGTGTGTGTGAGAGGGATGGGGGGGTCTGATCTGGGTGGTGGACGTCCCCCAGCTGTGCCCATCTGAGGGGAAGAAGCGACCCAGAGGAAAGTCCATTAGTTCTGGGGGTCAACTACAGATCTCTGTGGCCCATAGCAGAGTGGATACACACACGCACGCACACACACAAGCATGCACACACACGCACGCGCACACACACACGCACGCGCACACACAGGGCCCTAATTACAGTACACAAAGTATTTTATAAAATATGTGCATGAAGAGCATCACATGAAATATTCAATTAATAAATTAAACTTGTAAATATTCCTGTACTTTCTCAATCAGATATCTATTATAATAATACAAATATAAAAATATTGCATTTAAGTTCATGAAAATGAAAACAATAATAATAAATAAATAATGTTATATAATAAATATGTTGTTATGTTGTAGTTTTAATAAATATAATAAAAACAACATTTAACTGCTCTATTATTTGTTCTACATTAAAGAAATTAATACATGCAAATGAACATGTGAGATTTTCTACCAAAATCTACCACCCATGAAACAGCAGTATTGACAATTAGACCAAATCATGTCTCATCCGGGGCCATGCTGTAAAGAAACATTGAAGTCAGACATGCTAGGTAATTAACCCCTTCAATGGCTCAGTGCATTTTGTTCATTAATCACAAGCCTCTTCTACATTCTGAATGAGTAGCCACCCCTACATAATTTTCCCAACATATAGTATGTAGCGTTGCAAGGGATGAAAGAAATACTGTATCAGTCAAATTAGACATGCCCTTGTCCAGTGATTCATGTTTCTAGAAATTACTCATGTGAATTGACTCCTACTGTACATGCTTTATGCATGCAAGTCAGATAACTTCCTGAAATATAATATAGCAATGGGAATTGTATAATTCACCTTAATGATATTGTCTACTAAATATATTATTTTTCTCAGGCTTCAGCCTTTTAACCCTAAAGGTGGAGCCAGCAAAAATTATTGATACTGTATTCACTCAACATCAAAAGAATACGCTGCCCTATGGCACTTTCTTCAGTGCCAGAGGGTGCTCCCTCAGAAGCTCTGCCCTAGAAAATGAATGGGCATTGCTAAGGCTAAGAAAGTGTTGACAGACACTGGTGCATAGTGTGACATCTAGTGGCAGAAAGTCATATAGAACCACTTCAAAGAAGCAATAGAATTTTGTCTCTCAATTATTTTCATTTATGACACTATTTGACCTTTGACATTTGGTTTTGTGACCTCAAGTTTGTGTACTTAGTTACGTGTTGAAAGGAACAACACGTAACAAATTTTGATTTATTTGTCCTTTTCCCTTTTTTCCATCTTGGTCTTCCTGGTGGCCTCTCCATGTTAACTTGAGGTGCCTTTGTTTGTTTATTTGTGTTGAAGGCCTGTGATTGGCTGCCTGCTGCGTTGGCTGTCATTCCTGCCTGCATTGACATTCTCAGAGAGACACAGAGACTCTTCGTGTTTTTCAATTAGACATCACGTTAAACCCCATGGTGGATTTCTAAAGGGCTCCTGCTTTGTTGACATTAGATTAGAGAATAGCAATACAAATGTGGCTGAGATAACCAAATATAAAAAGATATTTAGTTTACCTTATGAATCAGAATTTGATTAATGTTTCTGACAGTGGCATAATTATGCACTTAAGTGATAAAATATGTACCATACTAATAGGACTTCACTTAACAGTTACCTAGAACACAGGCTTGTTGTCTTGAATTTTTTGATTGGCAGGGAAATTAGCAGGTGACGAATTCAACCAACCAAAACTCTGCTATGGGAGGACACATGAGTTATGCTTTATTAGCCTGACAAACACTTCTAGAAGCAACGGCCTCTCCTTTAACGTCAACAGGTGTCCCTTCACCAGCAGGAAAGAAACCTGGGCTCCCAGGGGCCCCCAGTCAGACTAAATAACCCAAAAGGCATGCGATTTCCCAATCACAACAGAGGTGTCATTTACGGGCCTTCAGTGGGAGCGACCGGGGATCAGACCAGGCCCTGAGGAGACATGCTATTGATCCACACCACCAAGAAAGCCAGCTGCCATTAAAGCTGTGACAGTGGAACTGTATCCATCGATCGGCCCCGCGCTATTATTTATAGAGGGGAGCTCCATCTAGCACTCTCTTATGTCTGATAATTGATGGCAAGTGAGCCTTTGCGTCTTCCTTTGACCCAGCACACTGAAAGTCAGATGGATTACATCTAACACAATTATGACTGATATTATCAAATTACGGCGCACATAGAAAGGGTGGGCCGGCCGTCCGTGCTGAGGCGTTTGAGACTGTCTGGATGTCACGCTCCTGTCTTACGCCTCCACTGGGAAGATGGCGGCTGCGTTCTCAAAGTAGTTCCCCGTATTTCCCCTTTGCTGCATCTCCCCTCACTACAGCTGATATGCCCTCAAGGAGACAAGCAGTGTGGGGGTGTAAGAGCACAGCTGAATGACTTCAGTGTCATTGAACATCCACTATCCACATGGTGTCTTGCCATTCTAAATACATTACAGTGTACTTCATTACTGGATATAGTGGTAGTTAGAAGTACTACACTAAGCCTGTTAACACATCTTATGGCTTTGTGGAAATTTACAGGGGACAAATGCAGATTAGGAAATCAGACACTCAGGTTTCCATCTGTAGAGTATAAAACTATGTCTTCTCATGTTTCATAATGGGTAAAACGTATTGTGGCCTCTACTATAATAATATTAGCTGAGTGGTGAATATATGGATTTGTGTGTGAGTGTGTACACATGCATGCATACTGTATCTGTACATGTTTACAGTATGTGAACGTGCATGCGTGTGTCTACTGTGTACTGATAAACAGATAATTAAATTGCTACAAATAAATATACACTGATGTATGTGTAAGTGTATTAATATGATTATAAGTGTCTATGCATCCACAGGCTAATTTGTCTAGGCATGCTGCCTCTATTGTGCAAGTCAGAGAGTCCCAGGTCCAGTTACCGACCAACGCACTGCTCTCAATCATTTCTTTATGTGTTACTTTCATGTGATTTGCCTGCATTTTTTCACTAATCCAATTATTCTCATAACTCAATATAGGCATTGTTAATTATGCAGTCGCTGAACATATCTGTCTCTGTCCAAAATGCAATGCCTGTCCTTAAAGACCTTATGTTCTAGAAGTTTTCTGCTGGAGCCTTCGTCTTGGTGAATTGAATTAACGTGGCAGTGAGGACAGCTCCTTCAAAATTCATTTTGCACCATGATTAGATTGTAGCGTAATAATCACTGCCTCACATATATGTCTGTTCTTCATTCATATTTGAGAGTAAAAGCATAAATCTTACAAATTGGTTCCTGTCTGCTCTTGTTAGAGTGAAGAAGATTTATGGCACAGCCTAACCACAGGGCCTCTTTAGCTTCTTAAATAAACCAACAACCGTTTTCATCCTCCAATATTCACAGCAATTATATCATATTCAAATTAAATCTTCATCTCGCTCTTTTAAAGTTTGATGTCCTATTCATTATGTAAATCAGCATTATGATTAGATAATGAAGATGTGCGTGTTCTGACACTGGATGTCAGCTTTGTAGAGAAAGGGAGTTTAATGTGTGGCCCCACACACACACAGTATGGGCAGGTGGACTGTGTCAGTACTGTGCATTGTATGTGGTAGATGTGTAGATTATTGTGTGTGTGTGTGTGTGTGTGTGTGTGTGTGTGTGTGTGTGTGTGTGTGCGTGCGTGTTTGAGTGAGAGAGTGAGTGAAGTTACACGTTACAGTACAAGCATACTGTATGAGTGTGTGTGCGTGTGTGTGTGCATGTTCTGCCTTGCTGTCCTGCCCAAGTGTGTCTTAGCACCTGGAGTGGTAGAAGGTCAGAGCAGCATAAAGGCCTGTTGAGACGCTCAATAGCAGCAATCCGCCTGATGAATACAGGGCCCAGGAACACAAGGAAGCAGGTTGGGTTTCAGACAAACAATCAAACGTCCCATTCAATGAGCGGTGCGCTCTAGTTTCAGCCTGCCGTTAGTCTTTATCATATTAATGGAATGGCTTCTACTCATTTGTGATATTTGATTTCATTTTTCACTCCGCCGATGAAAGGACGACTTATATGTATGGTCAACATATGGCACATATTAGATTACTCATATGCCTGCGTATTGTTTTGGCTGGATCATCTTGCAGGCGACATATGTCCATTTCTCACATCACATATGCTATTGAGGTCACCTGACACCAGCAATTAAACAACTATATCTCTGCTTTGTTGTCAGAACAGGTTTTATACTTATTAAAACTACCAAGAACCCGTTTTTTGACATAATGCGCGTGAGAGAGAAGATTTTTGGGGGCCGTAAAGCTTCTCTCTCTCTTTCTCGCGCACACACACACACACACACACACACATCTGTCAGCGACATGACATGGCATGTCTTATCAGTGCTTTGCTCAAGGGCGCTTGAGTGGTGGTTGTGTAAAGTGGTGAGTGGAGCGAATGCTCTGACAGCAGGCGCTGGTTCCAGTGCGACACAGCACTGCCCTTGCTGTGGCACTGCGTACCTAACAGGAGGATGGGGACATCATCTGGGACGCACCTGGAGCTGTAAGTGTCCTGGGGCTTGACGGACACTGGTGGCTGCCAGCAGTGTGTCTCTCCTCTGGACCTGGATGTGTGTGTGGCTGTAAAGCTCCATGTCACGTTAGCCCCTCAGAGGGACAAGGCCTGTTTCATAGGTCCCCGCTTGAATTCTGCTTCAGTATCTTTTCACCAGTACAATAAACTAGTTGCTTTAAGCATCCACAAAGCAGGAATTGAATAAGAAAACACCATTTCAGTGGCATGTTCAGCACACACTTCTCCACAGTATTATTATAATGTGTTTTGTACTTTCTGTCATTCTAAACACATCAATTGTGTCATGTCTCTGCCTTCATCTAAATTGAATAATGTAGTCAAAACGCAGCATAATGCATCTTCCCTGCGACTATTGTGGCAAGTAATTGAACATATCAGTTCAGAGAAGTTAATAAGGTCTACTTGTGTAATGTAGGAGGTGTACATTGACAAACGGATTGCATTTATTTCCTCCTGCCGTGCTTATTATCAGTAACGTGTAATATAAATATGCAAATCATCTGCTTGAACTTTACAATTCTCCACCGAGGCTATTCATCTCTTTTAAAGTGTTCATTTGCATTTGGAGGGCCCCCATGCATCAAGCAGTGTCATTTTGAAAGCAAATATTAATCAGTTTTGCCCCGGAGTGCCCATAATACACAATAAACTGTGCTGTTCTGCGTTTTGGATGGATCTGCGTTCACTTCTCCTGCTCTCAGAATTCAGATAACTCTGAAGGGCCTATTCCATTCCAAGTCTTTTATTATATTCAAGCACTCTATAGTTTATTTAACCAGACACCACAAGGGGTTAAGTGCTTAAAGGTGGCAGCAGGGCAGTTATTAGATTATTTTTGTTATGTTTATGTTTATTTTCTTCTTACCTGCGATTAGGTTAAATAAATGTGACATGAAACACATGAACCAATAAAGCAATGAGACAGATTATTCTGATACTGTAGCTCATGCTTGTTACTATGGAAGTAGAACAAGATACAACACATAGGGGCCTGGCAACTATTCCATACTTTTAGTCACACTCATGTGGAAATACTATGTACAGATTGTTCACAGGTTAGCAGAAGACAGGATCACTTCAGAACAACCCTGACTATTGAAACATGCAGGTAATGACCTTTCCCAAGATTCAGGGGCTCATCCTAGCAACCCCCATCCTCATGTAGGCATTATCTGACAATCTGCCATCAGAACAGAATCAAAACCTCAAAGCTGTGAATAAAAGCTTTGTTCATGGGTATAATGATTACAAATAATCTCCAAAGCCAGCTGGCATGATAAACATTTACTGGCAGTGGCAAGTGGCTTTACTGGCGCTGAATCAGCTATATCTAACACAGTTATGACTGGCGATGCCTATTGAGTTGCTAATGCCACTGAGCCACTGGTGAGATCCTATGAAAGCTCGGAGGTCTGTGTGAGTCATGCAGACTGCCCTGGTTGAGCTGACATGCTCTGTTACTGCTATCAACAAGAATGCATTAACCTCATCCCTTAACTATTAGATTTCACATGAATGTATGTTGTAGTTCACCAGAGTGTAACATATTTAGACAATAATGTGTTATTCTCTCTCAGGAGTAGTGAGGCACCAATAATCTTCAACCTGGTTGAGAGTCTTCTTACATACCACTGGTAATTATGAGATGGATATATGTGGGTGTGTGTGTGTGTGTGTGTGTGTGTGTGTGTGTGTGTGTGTGTGTGCAAGAGCATGACACATTGTCCATTTTATAAACATATGTGAGGGTGATTTGTCAATGAATAAACAGTAAATAACTGTAAATGTACAGATAGTTACTTACAGTATGTGTGGTAAGTGACCTCTTAGAGACCCAGCAGTGTATGGACAACACATGGACCAATGGGGGTGGTTATTTAGATCTGCCTAATGGATTAACCACTATTATTTGATTGTGAATGTCACCTATATTATAACAACTGATGGCTTTCATAATGGACGGTAGACTTTCATTATTGTATTTCCACTGTTATCCATAAAGTCAATGCTATTATCTTGTGTGAAAAATAGATATAATAAACAATGACTTTCATTCTCTATGACCAAGCAGCCAATAACAATCATCAAAACAGTATAGGAACAAACGTTGTACTTTCCTCAAGTGATTTCTCATCCTGAATAAGGCCAGCCATGCTTCATAGCCATTTAGCTGCCACAAAGGTCTCTTTGTAATAGTGTTGTTGAGCCTTAAGTGAAGACATTGTACTCTATAATACCACTGGACACCAGCCTGCATAGGAGCAGAATAACAAACCTTGCCCAGAGAATGACAGGCTGGAACAAGATTCCTGATGAAGCCAAGCAAGCAGTCAAATAAAAATGGACGATACAGCAAATACATGAAGCCTTCCGCCATTTCCCTAAGGGCCGCCGGCCTCTCTACCGCATCAGACACGACTGACAAACGATGATAAAGTGATCCTCTCATGACTCTGACAGGCTCGACAGACAGCAGCAGGGCCCGGCCCACGCAATAACACAGTCAGCCAGCCAGGCTCTCCGTGAGCCAGGGCGCTCAGACACGTGTTTCATCTGCAGGACAACACGTCATGCCAAACAGCTCCCTCAGCATCAGCTCCCTCATTACCTAAAGATTCCTATTAAGTAGCAATGTGCTGCGCTGGTCACAAGTCACAAGCTGGTGTCTTCTAAAACTAGGGATTGGTGACATTTAGGAAAAGTCTTGTTTTGAAAGCATACAACATTTACATGTTTATGAAGATTAGTAAGGTATTACACTGGATAAGTGTAATAATAAAAAATAATAACTAATTGTATAATAATAAGTGTCTGGGATTGAGCCCTTTTCCACTGCATAATTGTCTTCCATTAGAAACCATTTAGAATGTACAACTATTTGTATTGTAGTGGAACTAGAAATATACAGTCTCTCTAAATCCATCACCAACTAAAACGTGTCCAGAGCAGGAGGTAACTTAAGCAAATGTATATTTTAGCATACACCTCAACACATTTGTAATAGGAAATATGATTAAATTCTTGTTTAAAATGTTTTGTCTGCACTTGTCAGTCTGTGTAACCAATGGCTCAAAACCTGAGTGCAGAGCTCGTTCTAGCTACTCTTGAGATTTGGTTGGAATATGTTATTTTACATAAATTAAGCGGGTTTATGTCTTACCCTTTATGTGGCCTGCCAGGTGTCTTTTAAGTACAGCATATTTGATTTGACAAAAGCTGTGTCGGGGCAAAAAGGTCAAACATGTAATACCACAGACATGGTGCCGTCCTCCCACGAACAATAGCCTGAGCCCACCCGAGGGACCTCTCCTTTCAACATCAGCCAGCCATCTCTTTGTTAATTATAGTCATATCGCAGCACTGATGCATGACTTTCCTTAACATATTCCCCTTTGTTTTGAGTCCTTTTCTTTCAGGTAATGGAATGTCAGCGCGCCGCTGATTCCAGCGCGTCGCAGAGTTGTTGATCAAAGTGACCTTCTGCTCTCGTAAATCAATACGCGCCTGAAGGAGGCAGCAGGTGTAACATATAATACACGACCATTCGCTAGCCTATACACCATGTCGGTAGAATACGACGGACTGACAACCGCTGCTCATGGCAGTCATTTTTATGCGATGCCAGGCTGTTATGTTCAAAGTGGGATTCATTTGTTGGGGGCTGTCTCAGCGCTGCGCTGACTTGTACGCATCTCATCCTGCAGTCTGCTCAGGCCGTCCTGGCTGCTCGCAGACGGAGGGAATGGGATTACAGTGGCTCCCTTTTTATTGTTGTTGTCTTTCAGGGAGAGCTTATATTGAAAGCAATTTTCCTCTTAAGGCGGCAAATTGTTCATGGAAAATTGTAAGTGCCATCGCTGGGAGATGATTGGCAGGAGGTTTGTTGTCGGCAACCAAGAGTGGAAGGGTGTCATACGCGGAGGTGAAAAAGGGAGGGAGGGGTGCATATTAAAATGTATAGGTGGAAAACAAGTGTGAAGTTTCACACACTGCTGTTTCTGAGGTGGAGGTGAGGTAGGAGTCTGGTGGTATCGCTCACAGTGCAAATATGCTGAGGCAGTGTGGAATAGGCCTGATAGACCAGGCTGGACCCAATGATCCCTGCAGCTCCTCTCTGTGTTCTTCACATTAGCTTAGCCTTGTTGCAACAGTGTTGCATTGTTCAGAGGTAGGCTAACTTAAACACCTTTACTGTAAGCATCCCAGTACTCCAAGTTAAGTGCATAATAGTGTTACCCCTTCCCAAATGTGCACATGCACACACGCGCGCACACACACACACACAGATTTCCCAGGCCCTGCAGTCAACAGGCCCCTGCAGCTGTAGCTAATTGCCTGGATCCTGATGAATTAACAAAGTACATTGTACATAAAAACATATAATAGTTACACACACGTGTGAACACGCACGCACAATGACACACACACACACACACACACACACACACACACACTCTTAGTTTTGGCATGGCCCAGCCCCATCCATTAGCTGTTATTGTTCTGTTCTAAACATGACATTGATTCAATTTAGCCAATCAATTTCAAATGATTCTGACATTCAGATATGACCTTAAAGCCAGTTGCTCCAGCAACTATGATTAGGATTAAGCTTCTGCTAATGAGGTGATTTCTCTTGGCGCGAGGGCATGCAACATGACCCAACAGGACTGGTCAGTAAAATTAGATCAATTATTGCAAGCCAAACCGCTTTAACTTGATTACCCTTGCACCCGCTAATTTGTGTAATTAATAACCTTCCCTTGATCGTAGAGAGCAGTTTATTAATAACAATCTATATCTGTGCTCCTTAATGAAATGGCAGAGGCCAGGCATCCGTTATGCAGGTAATGTCATAATCAATGGTGTCCAACACACATGTTAATTACTGCTGTTATTAATTGTTACAGTTGGACTTGAATACTACACGCTGTCAGCTCCTTTGTTCTATTATGTATAGCAATCAGCGGATTGAAAATGGCAAATCTAATTAGCCATTCAGCAGGCAGGCTGGGAATCCAAATGAGACGGTATCAGGGCTGACAGCTGGCAGCCGAGCCGCCGTTCACACTGAGCCATGAACAAAACCAGCATTATCCACCGCCCCGGGAACAAGAGGAAAAGGCATGTATCGCAAACTAATACATACATTCACAGTAGCGGCCTGCCATATCGCACAATGCTCTAATGAAATGCCTGCTTGATGCCTTTGTTTGGATACAAGGAGTGTTTATGCGTTTATCTGAGAACTGGGGAGTGTGTACCTCGTCTGTCCAACCCTACACTACACAATAGCCACCACAAGGATAGGAAGACAGTGTAAAAAACAACACTCCCCTAAAAATAGTTGATGGGACAGGGAGTAAACCTGCCTGCTCTGTAATAAGCACGTAGAGCAAACTTGAGTTTAGGATGTGAATGAAGTTATTTGTTAACTTTAACACACATTAAAATGTGGAAAAATGGGCCCCGATCCGAAATGTAAGTATTTTTCACCCAACCTGATTTGCATAAATTAAAATCCCAACAATTGTGATCCATTCCGAAAGGACCCGACGACAAACAGACCCGTACTCGGGTCCAAACCCGTTTGGCTCCAAAAGACCTTAAAAATGTTGTCGCATCAGGCGGCGCCATGTTGCCAATAGTGAGGAATAAGTTGGCTTAGGAAAGCACAGGTTGCCTTACTCACACAGCTGTCAAATGATAAAAGTAAGCAAATGCATTTCGGTTAATTTTGAGTTAATAAATTAGACTTACAAACCTATTCGATGTTGCAATGTGTAATTCCTATCACAGACCATGGTCAGACAATTAACTAAAAGCAAGTGTACATGTTCAGGGGCGCTGGCAATAGCATACAGTACATCGTTCACCGGCGCCAAAGAACCTGTTTTGTTTTCAGTTCAACATTTTGTAATTGCTTCCTTATATATATTTAAGATACATATAATAATGTAAACATCCAGTCCAGTTGGTAAATTGCATATCCGAGAATCATTGCAATTATATCAGACCCAACCCAGATCCGAGTCAAACAATCAAAGTTGGACGCAACCCGGTCGGGTCTCGGGTCGAAGAGACCTCTATTTTGCAGTCGTTAGAGTAACAACAATGTTTTGGTTTCCCTCCCTCACCTGAAAGGCGAACAACCCAGCCCACACAGTTTTCAGTTTTAGTTGTAAATAGCAAATAGAGGCGACCTTTGCGTTTTGGTGGGCGCTACCCAGTGAGACAAAATGTCAGATTGTCCCTTTAAACCAGTGGTCCCTAATCCTGGTCCTAGAGGGCCGCTACCCTGCATGTTTTAGATGCTGATTCACACAGCTGATTGAAATTAGTAGCTCGTTATAACGACCCATTCATTTGAATCAGGAGCAGGGAACCTTTACATTATTATGTGCATAGTCATCATTTTATTCCATGTATTCTATTGTGTTTATGTTTTTGTTACAATGGTGAAGGGGGAGGAATATGTACTGTCACACTCCTCCTTTGTACTATATGTGAAGTCCTATGAGGCCTTTGAACAATGTTTCTGTCACACTGTAACAAGTATTATGATATGTATATCCTTGTGACTTCCAGTAAGGTTTATTCCTATGTAACTGTATGAACTGTGAAGACACATGAACATGTTTCGCCTACATTCTATGTTTACATCTGACAAGCTCCTGGCCGAGTACAGTCATGCAATATGCTGTAATACATTTTGAATTGAGTTCTTCAAGTGACATATTACTGAAAAACCATTGTAGAGCTTCCCCTGCACACACTCTTCACAGTTAAAACACACACACACACACACACACACACATGCACGCTCGCGCACTCCATTCCCACCACACCATCCTACTAACATACACGGACCAGCAACGTCCAAATACACACGCACACACACATACACATACACCTCCATATAAAGCAGACAGCAGCTTGCGTCTCCATCCAGTGAGCACCTGTAAATAATGCAGTGTTAAAGGTGGCAGTCAGGAGGGGATTAGGAAGCGAACAGGTGTGTCACACACCCCTCCTCCCCCTCACACACACATACACATGCACACCCGCGCACACGCACACACACACACACACAAACCATGTTGCCAGCTGCCGGTCTCAGCTTCCATGCCATGCTTAGACTCCATTAGTCTAAGATGCATTGCCATTCAAACAGAGCAGTGGGCATTTCTGCCTTGTAGAGAATAGTGTGAGCCTATGAGAGATCTGGAGGGAGTATGAGAGCAAGAACAGGAGGGCCTCAAGCCAAAGCAATGCTTTTGTAATGCCGCTTTTAACCACAAGGGCTATTCCAAAAAGTTGTGTTCACCAGAAAAGCTTTTTGTACAGTTTGGTGTTGTGTCTGCAGGTGTGTGCCATGCCCAGGGGGACCACCGGTCTTTCCTCTCGCCATACTCAAAGCAGAAATGGGCAATAAAAACACTTCGCACCTTAAGTGAAAGATACGACTTTAAATATCTTACACACATTTTGCATATGCAATTTGCCCACACCTGGCTCTTAGGAGCAACAACATCTGTCAGCAGTTGCTTTAGAGGTAATTAATTCTTCATCCAAGCAACCAGGATCCTCTTGAATATCTGTGTTCAGGACTTACTGTATGTGGATCAGTGGGTCAAAGTTCAGACATACTTTTGGTATATTAACAATGCTCACTGTCAGTGGCTGATGTAGCTAATCTAATTTCCAAAGCAGTCCTGTCATCTACAAAGCCAGTATGTGGGATTTATGCTCACTAAAAGCATCAATAGATACAGTATGTGTATCATTACTTCCAAGTTGTCTTGACTCCACAGGGGAATGCTCTTTCTTGCAAATACAGTAGCATAGGGAATCATTTAATTCAGTAGTCAGCAACTCTTGGAAGTGTATAGCTATATATTTATATATACCACATTACTAAAATAGATTACAATTCTGCAGACTTGCGTAGCATTAATGCTTCAACCAAAACAGTGTGCTAGTCAGGATAAGGCATTAGGATTGGTCTGCCTATCTTGACATGCAGACATTCAAAATACACTTTTTGGGGGAATAATAGTATATCATAAAAATTGCATGTAAAACATGTAGGAATCAAGATTTTGACTGAAGGTGTCATTGAAAATGTATAATAATATAATATTATAATAACTGTAATAATTATAAATTAAAATTGAAGTGAGTTTGATAATATGGTGTGTACAAACCATTTCAGCAGCTGTGTGTTGCTGTTGATTAAGGCAGGCCAAAGGCTAGCAGAAGACACTCAAAAGTCCTAGTTTTATGGTTTCTTGATGGGTCTGCATTCAGTTAAATTGGAGAGTTGGTCTGGAGAACACTGGAAAAAGAGAAACGGAAATTTTGAGGCGGTTTGAGGTAAATAACTCCTGAGTTAATCCCTTCAGCTATAAAGCTGTAGTTTGATTGCACTACTTTAACTTCATCACAATCTGACCTTTGAAGCCACTAAATAAAACCTGTTGTCACAATGGAGCTAAAACGGCACCTAAGTGGTATATTGGGTTAGGACTGATTGGCTTGAAATTGTCCTCGCTGGACTCTTTTTCATCTTTAGTGCCGGAAATCACTGTGTTCCTGTTGTCTGAACGGCTTTAAACATTCACCATCCCGCCATGCTGATGGGATTTCTTTGTTTACGACTGCTGTTCCCATGGGAATGAATGCAGGTTTGGAGTTCAGTGCTAAGTGTGAAGCGCTCTCTATTTCCAGGTACTGCAGACACTTTTTACTTATGCCATAGATGGTGTTTACTATAAAGCATAGTGACATGTCTGTCTCAAGGTCCACTACATGGCACGGATGTGAGAACCACAGCAAGCAATCTTGGCATTTTGTTATAAAAGATACAAAAGACCCAAACAGTTCCCTGGTGGAATAGTGAGAAAGAACAGCAAAGTCAGACATTTGGCTAATATTTCCAAATATGCACCAAAATAATAAGTACACCTGAGCTTATGTTATGGGAGGATTTTGCTGTAAGGTCAATAAGACAGAGTTGTTTTGGTGAAGTATTAGAAACGCTGGCAGAATAGGTTCTGTGCTGTATTTCCTGTTGGTTTGGGTTTACTCGTTGTTTTTGAGAAATATGCAGGGTAGGTTAGGCTGGGGTGTCATCCTGTTTCTTGGTGACTTGTTTGTTGGAGGAGGGGTTAAGGTGTTAGGTGGACACTGGCTGTTTATCATAAACATAGCCTAGCCCAGAGAGGTCCATCTGCTTTGATTTTATTTAGCGAATTCCCCCCAAGGGCCCCGACGTTGGAGTGAGAATAACAATACTTGAGCCCATCTGCTCCCTGAGAACCAGTCCTGGCTAAATTATCACACACTACGAGCAGTTGGCATATGTTGTGGCATTAAGCTTCAAGAGGGCATTGTGTACCAGCTGTTGTGTTGACAAATACTTATGTGGCACTTCTGAAGTCGGCTTGCTAAGCTGGTTTTGAGTTTAACTAAAAATAAATAGGGATAAGGTGTGAAATAGGTTTCCTGTGGGGGTTATGCATGAATAATTCATGTATAGTTATTCTGGTGTATCATTTCCTTAAATATTATCTGGGGAATTGGGTCATGGTCAATAGATCCTAATCCCAAAATATAGAGCACAGAAATGTAGAGCCACCCAAGTGGGCAAAACAAACAGGTTTCTTAATCTTTATCCTCCTTCAAGATAGTACACAAAACAGGCTAGAATGGTTGTTATTCACTTTGAAGCGGATGTTTAATAGGCCTAAATTAGGTGGGATCGTGATAACCCGATTGTAAGAACAAAACGTTTCTATCATGGAATCACACTTCATGATGTCATATAAAAGTTTAAAAGGATTTAATATCCATGCAATACAAGATTGATTAGAATACATTTTGGTTGATTGTTTTAATTATCCTTACAAATGCATGGATGCCGCAGCATTATTCAATTTAACCACAGCACATTTCTACCTTTCAAAATGGGTTTTATTTTGTTAACATGTACAGGAACAGCACTGATGTTAACACATCTACACTATACAGATGCAAAAACAAGTCAAATCCCCATCTTGTTTTCTGAGTTTCTACTGGCAGAACCTCAGCAGTGCAGAGACATGCTCAAAGTCTTTTAGTCCCTGTAAACGACCATAACTGGATCTGGAAGTCTTGTTCCACTGGGGGCCTTGTTCAGAAAAAGGCTCTTACGGACCAATGTTGTAGTCGCACCGAATGTCACGCTGATGATGTGTCAAGCCACTTAGTTCTACGTCCCTGTGTGTGGTTGTCAATATAGTACTGTACTGTTCAATCATACCCTTTGAAATGATGGTACAATGGAAGGATTACAATA
Source organism: Amblyopsis rosae (assembly GCA_025399935.1). Classification (NCBI taxonomy): domain Eukaryota; kingdom Metazoa; phylum Chordata; class Actinopteri; order Percopsiformes; family Amblyopsidae; genus Amblyopsis; species Amblyopsis rosae. The sequence continues at coordinate 6,484,579 of JAODTR010000018.1, forward strand.
TATCCGAACATAGGTTCCCAGTGTTACTAGGCTTGTATGTTTAGTCAACAGTAAACATCTCCACCCGCCTCAGTAACATTCAGTAGTTACAACTCACTTTAGTATACAGTGAGGAAGGACATGGAGGACCCAAACATTATAATGCAACTTTCCACTTCCTCCTTTTGAGGAAAAATACAAGTACGTAAATATCTGAATTAGCATATAATAAATAGTATTTGATGTGGGATGGCCAACATGAGATTCATGTTTACTAAAGGCAGCGAGAGCAACGACTTCACACTTGTCTTCATCCAGATTCTCAGAGACCACTTAATTTAAGGTAACCATAAAATATAATTTAGATTGAGGTTGTTTTTTTTACCCTCAACACACAGTCCAACACTTAAATAAAGAACATTACAGTTGGAAATCACATCAAACTGTTAGTTAAACAAAGTTTAAAAAAGACTAAATAAATGTACCAGACGTTTCCAGTATTGTGCAGTTGCTGCACAGAGCTGGGACAATGTGCCTTACAGATCTAGCCATTGTAGAAGCCTCCCTCCATGTGTTTAGCCCATTGCAATGCTGTAGTCATACAATACATATTAAAACCTAATTCATGTAACATATTCAACTCTTATCCAAGTAGTCACTTCCCTCATACTTGCATCAACCTGTAAATTCAACAGAAAATAAACCCTGGACATTCCCCGAGCAGTTCCATTCATGCGATGGTGATTTCTAGAATGGCTACATCTGTACATTGTCTGCATGTAAACACACCTGCGCGGCATGATGGGAAGTAATGCAAGCCGGTGAACGCAGAGCAGGGTGGTGTGTGTGCGTGTGTGTGCGTGTGCTACAGCAGGGTGACATCTATACCGCACACGTCAGATACAGTGGTGGGTTCTATGCTACAGAGAGCTGACAGTAGCTGTGAAGAAAGCTGTCCACACAGAGCGCCCCAACCGCGTGGCAAACTCCTGCGCTGGTAACACCATCACACAAGGCATGTCCCAAAGGCAGAGGAGAAGGAGGCCCAGGTCCTGCAGTCAGCTGTGAGCCCAGAGCACCCCCCCCGCCCCCCACCACCTCCCTCCAGAGAGAGGAGGAGAGATGGGAGGATCCTTCACCTTCCTCCTCAGCTTAGCTCTGATGCACAGGGCAGCTCCACAAGACTACGTGAAGGACACAGTGCAAACAGCCTGAAATCTCTTGGTTCCCTGGCTCTGTGGGGGGGGTGGGGGGGAGTGCAGGGCGGTGACGTGGTGAGGGGCGGGGACGGGGGAGGGGCTCTACTTGTAGAGGCTCATGGCGGGGCTCTGGTACATGCACATGTACGCGTCACACAGCAGTCTGCGGGCCTGGCCCTGCATGCTCTTGGGCTCCAGCGCATGGAGCTCCTCGGGGCTCATCTTCAGGTACGCCCCCACCTCAGGACACGGAGACACCTGGGGGATGTTGAAGCCGTTCTGGCCCCCTGTGGACAGACACAAGCAAGCTCAAATACAAGTGTCTGATGATGTCTGTTTATTACACTAGGATGTGTTTCCATAGGCCCCTAGCTACCATACTTATGCTAGAGAGCAACACACTAGGCACACACGCACCGTCACGGTCGGCCATGCTGTCGAAGAAGAGCCAGGCGGACTCGGCCGTGCCGTACTTGACGAAGGCCACGTAGTGGCTGGTCTCGATGCACAGCACGGCAAACAGTTCCATGCGCTGCCGGGGGAAGCTTCCCTGCCGGCCCCCGCCCTCCTGCAGCTCCTTGGGGACACACAGCTTGCCGTGGTGGTGGACCTTCCTCCTCGGGTGGAGGTGGACCTGAGGCAACACACACACAGTGTAGCAATTCCACAAGGTCTGCAACATAATACTGCAACATGCTCTTTTACTAAGATAATACTACTTTTATTCATAAACACTGGAAAAAACTTTAAATGCCCCCTCTCTCTCTATCTCTCTCTCTCACATATACACACACACACACACACACACACACAATACTCATGCGCCATTGTGTTTACATTGCATAATAATCATTAAAAAAAAAGGAACATTCTTAAATCTGAAATTATACTGAGATTTTCAGAATGGAACAGTATAGTATATTTGTATAAATCTTTCAGTCTACTCAAAGGAACTGAATTATTCTTTGGGATATGGCGCCCCCAAATGGACCATTTTGGGTACTACAATGTTATGTGTTTTATTGTCTCCTACCTGTGTATTGCACTTTTCACAGAACTGCTTTATCTTGCCAGCTGTGATGTCCCCGTCTTCATAACACTCACGGCACTCATAGAGAGCCAGGCCGCCGCAGATACGACATTCTCTAGGAGCTAACACGCACGCACGCACGCGCACACACACACACACACACACACACACACACACAGTCTAAGTGTTGTAACATTGTGTTGTCTACGTACAGTTCACAAACCTACAACATATATTGTCTGATTATCAATATGCTAATGAATACCCTCATCTAAGGCTTCAAAATGTCAACCCAATATCTTGACATGATTCTCCTATGACCGATATGAAAGGGGATTTTATGCTAGGGTAAAATGAGACTTAGACTTAACTGTACTCACTCTATTGTCCTGGCCTAGCTAAATAAAAGGTTAGAAGAACATGTAGTGTGTGTTTTACCACAATGCGCGCACGCACACTAAGAAGATAATTAGATAAACAATGAATACATCTCACTGTCTTCTAGCAGGTCTGTGATGTCTAACTCGAGGGAGGGAAAGATCTTGTGGAACATTTTGAAGTCCTTGCCAAAGCGTGGCATCTGGATGATAAGGCAGGAAGGGGCCTGTGAGGGGGAGGGGAGAAATACAACAAGTGATGTGATGGCATGACAGAGAAGGTCAGGAACACAGACAAAGGCACAGTTGGCTTTCTTCAGTATGTCAAAAGAAGGCTGTAAAAGCACATTCATATATTGATGGGGTGCATCAAACAAACAATACTGAATGCTCCAAAACAGCTCCATGAAGAAACCTCCATGGTGCATTAAAACCCTTTTCCCACAGCTGTAGATTTACTTGGTCTACATTTATAGAGAATTAGTTTCCATATCAATTCAGATGAACTAATAATGCTGACCTCAGCAAACTTGAGGTCGCTGTTGATGAAGGACCACTCAAGAAGCTGCTGGCTGGTGGGAACGCCCACTTTGTCCTTCTTGTCCATAAAGATCTGGTAAAAATAACAGTCTTGGACCTTCTGCCCAGTCGACCTGCATCCACATGGAATATATGTGTAAGGTTCAACTAAAGTAATAATGACAAATAAATAAAAATAGGGCCACACACGTCCTCATCTGGGGTGTTTCTGTTTAATCTTCATATCCAAAGTCCATCTCCTTTTGAAAGCACCTGGCTCACCTAAATTTTTTCCACTGCGATCCTGAACTTGTCTACACATAACCTGGAGGGGCTGTATGTGAGAACGCAAATGACCCAGACATTGTCAGCTCCTTAGTACCACGTCTGAGGGTGGAGAAGATCCTGCAGATTTGTCCAAACCCATGTAGTGTTGATATCAACGCACACGTCATTGTTACGGATGAGTCATCTGGAGTCAAACGCAACACTGTCTGCAGCGCATGCTGTCCTGCCTGCTGCTCTAGCCAGGCGCCAACCCTCGCCTAAATATACGTAGTAAGAACACTCCCAGTAGGTGAGGGCATATCTGACATGGATGATCTCCTGTGGTGCTACAGGTGTGGAAGGGCAAGTTCATACTGTATGTGAAAATAGCAAAACAAATATCAGCACAAGACTCTACAAATAGGCGTAAGGGGTTTTGCCTAAGCCCCACTGACCTCAGCTTTAGCAAGGGATCCACCCTCAGTATGTGATGAAACAGGATGTTGAGGAACTCTTCTGGATCTAGAGAAAAGGTCATCGAGAAGTCACATTATCTAAACTGACTGCAACTGTGTGGCAACACATTCACGCATTGTTGTGCATGTATGGGACTATACAGTATACTGTGCCAGTAGTTTTCATCTCGTTTGACCCCCAAGAACAAGCAACGTATAGCTTGTAGACCATTATTGGAAACTAGAAACAGAACTCAAAGCAGCTGCTTCTAAATAATGACATCTAACAAGTCCTCAAAGTGAGATATTTGAACTGCTATATAGCTGCACTGCTGGATACTACACCAACATCGTTCTATAAACCTGCATGAACTGCACTTCACTTCAATGTACATTACGAGATAAAGCTTTGCTTGGTACACAGGCACAGGCTGGATAAACAAATAAACAAGCTTACAGAAAATGAAAGTAAGTTACTGCAACAGACAGCATTCTGGGTATTACACTACTGCTACATGTGGTACTAGATGTGCCTGGTTCAAGACCCAGCCAGTCTGTGTACTTTGATTACTGTTCAGTTGTTCTATTGTCCAACGCTCACTACAATGAGCCCTTATATCTCCGTATAATTTAGGGGTTTTAGAGCAGCTCAGGGAGTCGTCTCTGCGGTTCTCATACCTTTCTCTTCAGAGGTGAAGCCTGAGGCAGCTTCCACCTTCTCCAGGATCCTCCTCAGCTTCATGACTTTAGTGGCACACACATAGCCGTGGCTGGCGGTCATCACACAGCACACAGCATGATTATAGGATTAGAGATACATCTGGTTAAATGGTGCAAAAGATGCCATGTCCTCCAGGAATATGATACTTCACAACATTTAAATTGCTGCAGTTTGCTCCTGTTTGTGTTTACCTTGCAGCAGAATTGTAAAATATTTTAGAGAAGTGTCTCAGCATCATAGAATAATAACATAATGCACCACAAAAGCCGTGTTTGGGTGATGCTCTGACCCAGTCATCTGGGTTCAGGTCTTTATTTATGCCTTAACATGCACTGTTGTTACAATACAAGCAACAATATTAGCTTAATCTCCGTTTAGCCTCATCTGTCTATTATCTTTGTCATACAGTCGTTCTACAAGAGTACTTATACTTCAATAGACTGGCTCTGCCCGACTACTGCTCTGAGCTCAATGTTCACTAAGAATATAGTCTGGATATCCTATTCGCATTACGGTTAATTTAACCAGTCTGGATGGAGGACCATTCAGCAACCATGGCATGGCTAAGTGCAAAATCGTCAAGCGTGTTTCGGTGGTGGCAGTGGTAGAGCCAGATGAAGCGTTAAAAACAGTTGTAGCAACGTCGTCGCCAATTGGTTAATGGCTGCACAAACAGTTTCAAACTGACCCAAGGTCTACGCCCAATAGGATGCAGTGACTGCAAACAATCCCCATTGGAGCATGTCCATATAGTTAATTTGGGGTCTGGTTAAGCCAGGCTAATAGAATACAATGCTAATCACAATGTACATGCAGTGGTGAAACCACTTTTCTGAATGGAATTGGAAGATGAATGAATTAGGGAAATAGCAGCCTGAAATCTGTGCCTCGCTCAAGAGCTGCGGGTCACTCACATGCGCAGGGGATTGACTATCTCTGTGCGTAACAGCTCCTGGGTTTCTCTGTAGTACTCCACATCAGTCTTGCAGCGGGGCCTCAGTAGAACTGTGTCCAGAACAGAGCTGAAGGAGAACAGACTGCAGAGGAAAACACTACTTTGGATTACATATGTAAATACACACACATAACATACACACTTACCTCAATCATAGCTGCACCTTCAAATAAAATCACTATAGGACAAGATAGTTCTACATGCCAACTGTGTTTAAACTTATCCAAGGCACTTTTTAAAAATTGATCTGTGGGTGTAGTCAGAGCTGGGGATGAAGTTACACTTTAATAGGGTAATTTTGTCTCAAAAGACATTTCGTCCAAATGACCACTTGGTGTCACTGTTGTTTAGTCATAAATACAAGCAAGAAATCACTTATACCCAGTTGAATCTTTTTTCAGGAAATTGTCCCTGCCTTAATAGGGTGAATAGCCTATTCTATTTGTATTGTAGCCTTTTCCATTTCAGTGCAAATAGTCAAAAGCCACATTTTTGCAGTCAACGAATATGAAAACTTTAACTTTAAACAATTACAAAAACAAAATGAAAAGAGGTATAAGAAATATCAGTTTTGATGATATGTCATATCCCTTTATGTACTGTGTTGTAGAGATATTTTATATAACAGATTATTCCGCCCATAACCTTGAAATACCACTTTGTGCCTCAAGGGGCAAGGCAAGTCACTATTTTACAGGCAGTAAACAGAAGAAGAAACCGTAAAGTAAATTTAAAATATTTCTTTTCACAAACCAAAAATATTGTGCATTGGAATCAGTTCACAGAAAAGTATTTGTAAACAAGCGCGAAATGCATAAGGAAGTGAAGTAAATTTGAGTGAATAAGCCTATAAGCTAACATACTCAATGCAGCATATAGGCTATAAAAAATATTGTAGGTGAATATGTTAATTACACCAATATTGTTCTAGTGAAACTATAGCCTATTTTGTTTATACAAGACGTAGTTACAGCCCAATCGATATACCCCGGAATATCATACGTAAATGGTTTTTGCCTGATGCTGACTGAAGTATCTGGTCTGGTGAGTAAACTGCTATTATTGCAAATAGGGCGTAATTACCTCTGTGGACAATTCATTCATTTTGTCTCGCCAGTGTGTGTCCCAAGCACACCAGACGTGCCATTGATTGTTAACAGTTGTGTGGGAGTAGATCATTTAGGTGGGATATTATCATGAATTCCTTTGTAGTTTATTATTTTGCCATGCTGCGATGCGACTGTGTTCTGTTCTCTGTAGGTTTGCCTTCGGCCCCGATCACAGAGATTGCTGCCTGGGCCAAGTGTGACATTACGAGCAGTGCAAGAGAAGTGCGCGTGCCAGGCTACAATGGTTTTGCTGGCGAGGAGTTCTAGCGACACATTTCATCGGGGCCTACCAGTAACTAAACGCTGCCCTGGTTTTTGTGTTTCCTGTCGCCTGGCTTGCGGTTGCTGCCTCAGACGCATTAGACTTGCCTGCAAACCATAGCCTATACCGTTCCATATGGCTTTGATATTGTTTGGCTGACTGGATGTTTTCTTGTTGATATGGCATGGGGTCAGTGACATAAAATAGCAGTGTTGTTGGCTCTCAGTGTTTCAGCAGTTTAGTTGAATTGGGCTATTCTTGCCTTGATGGTATCAATAGGCTAAATTACATTTGTAGCCTATTGGCTTCTTTATTACTGTATGACTGTAATGTTAGGGTAACGCCCTGGGTTGCTCCAAAGGGCGGCGCATCCCTTTAAACAGGTTTTCCTTGCCGGTGTGTGTTGCGGCCCTGGTAGAAGCCTTTGTTACCATCGTCCCACACCATCACGTGCAATCAGCGGATTGCTCCCAGCCGTGTGGGTGTGAGGGCAGATAAGGCTGGAGGACTACTTTCAGTTCGTGGGATCTTTGCGTTTGCGTTAACGAAAATATTTGCTGAATTTGCCAAAAGTGTATTAGCTTACAATCGCTGTGCTTTCCTTTGTTTCCTTTGAGTATTGTTGAGTCTTACTAAACTCTAAACGGTGAGCACTGGCTCGCCTGTTTATGTAGGACTACTGTGCGTGCCCTTACCCTGCAATTAGACTGTGTGTGGATATAAGCGGATTGACTGAGAAATTGGCGATAAGAGCAGAACTGAGGGTGAACTAATGATGCCACAATATTATGGTGAAATGCTGACCCCTAATGGTTCGGATAATATGGTAATTTTATACATAGAGCACCTTTAACAGCATATCAATGCAATTAATGTAATTAACACACACACAACACTGACCAGAAAAGGGTGGAGTCCAGATAGCAAGAGTTATAGTGTCCCTGTATGCCTTTCTTTTTCCCCACCATAATGTCCAGACCATCGTTCTCTGTGCGTGGAGGAGTGTTTTCATGCACAACCTCACTCAGGTAGCCTCCGAATGCTGCACAAACACACAAACAACAGCACAAACACACACACGGGAAGTTTAATACACTAAATATCAGGCAAAAACTAATTAAGTGCATATCACATAATTGTCTATATGTATTGCATTTATTAGGGGTTTAACGGTTTGTGTATTCGCATTGAACCGTTCGGTACAGACGTTGCGGTTCGGTCCAGTTGAGCATAATGCAGAACCAAAATTCAGACGTGAGAGTTTCACACGGAGCCTTTAAGCTGTAAGCCGTAGCTCATATTCTGCATTTCATGCTTTCAAAGCAGCGGTGTAATGAAAATGTTTATTTTTGGATCTGAAAAGTACAGTGTGTCGGCGTTGTTCTACATTAAAGAGCATTGCACAATGCACAGGGAACTTAGTGGAAGAGGTTTTTTTTCTCTGCATTTGGACTAGGGATGTCACGATACCAGAAATTTAGTAGTCGATACCAATACCAGTGAAATTCCACGGTTCTCCATACTCATTTCGATACCGCGGGGCAACATTTTTTTTTTTCACAAATAAATATTATATATATATATATATACTTATATGAGGCTCAAACTATTTATGTAGCCTAGCTAAGTACATTACCATTTATATCAAGATCAGCATATAAAGCACATAACGTTGTATGCTGAGACTGACATCAAATATAAAGTCAAATGTCATCT
>JAODTR010000018.1:6493267-6526360 GCA_025399935.1 Amblyopsis rosae
AAGACCCCGAGGTACTTAAACTCCTTCACTTGGGGTAAGGACTCACTCCCCACCTGGAGTAGGCACTCCATCGGTTTTTTGTTTTTACACCGATTTATCTGACTGCGAGTAGAAGGATAGGTCAGAGATTATTACTAAAATCCATAAATTATGTAATATTATTAGCTAATTCAAAAGGAATTGCAATTACATGCTAGACATATTTCAAATGTACTATTTTATAGTTCCTTCAGACACAATCACACTTAATGTAGATATAATTTTACAATAGAAGTTGTATGATCTGTTTTAGTTTATTTTTAATAGCATGTGCATACAGTATGGTTGGTTGCAATGTATAGTCTAATTTTTTGCCAGAAAAGGGCCATGTTTTCACTTTGGTTGAGTGTCCAGGAGATGTGAAACCTTCTGTGTTCTATTTTTCTGTGTTCTCCTCATCATTGGGAGGAGGAGGGTGTCGGAGACTCACCGATAGAGTTGCAGCGCTCTATGGGGTTGGAGGAGTGATGCAGGGAGGGGAATCGGGAGTCTGGTCTGCAGCACTTGAGCTTCACAAACAAGGCTTTCTTGGGAGGACAGGTGAAGTAACGGGTGCCTTTGAAGGTCCCATCTGTGCAGCCGACACACTCGTCTTCCTGAGAAACAATATGAACCCAACTATTATATACTATATGGTATATACAAACACCATAGTCATACAAAACCTTCAATCCTTAAATTACCTTTAATGTATATGATGTACAAATATATGACCAGAAGTATGTGGACAGCTGACCATCACACCTACACATGTATGAGCTTGTTCCAAACCAAGGGCATTCACATGTAGTTGCCCTTCGTGGCTGTAATGCAACAACCTCCAGTCTTCTGGGAAGGCTTTCCGCAAGATATTATAGTGTATGGGCCAGCCATGGAAACCCATTTCATGAAGCTCCCGATGCACAGTTCTTGCGCTGAGGCAGTTTTGAACTTGGTAGTGATTCAACAGAGGACTGGCCATTTGTATGCACCCTGCACATCAGCTCTCTTCTGTCCTGTGAGTGTGTGGCCTACTTCTGTGTTGCTTAGTTTTATTCAACTGCTACTGCTAGCAATGGATGTGGCTGAAATGGACTATATTATTTAGATTGGGTGTCCATCTACTGTACCTATGGATAGTGTTGTGTGGAGCAATCTGAACCACTTTCTTTGTGTTCCTACAGCATGTAGGAAGTAACAGATTTGTATTAGAACGCAGGACAGTTAATGGACTGGGAGGAAATATTTGCTGAATTTGACAAAATTGTATTAGCTTATATTCGCCAACCTCACCTTCATGTGTAAGATGTATCTGTATATTATGTTAAATTGTAGGGATGGAAGCGTTAACGTGTTAGTCGTTGGGATTCATTTAAAAAGTTGAACGCGTTAAAAAATATTAACGCAATTGATGCATCTCTCTCTCTCTCTCTGTTGTGGCGAATGAGCGTGCTTACTGAGTCAGACGTCAGTCAGATCATGCACGACAACGGTAGACTTTTACAAGGAAAGTTTTCATTTAAAGTCCTGATTTGGACTAACGGCAGTGGTACAGTATGTAGACATACAATATAGCCAGATATTATTGACACGACTAGCGAGGTTACATACAGGATAGAATGTTGTATCGTAATCGGTTCTGTCTGTGTGCGCTAGTGTGCTGCCTGTCTGCCATCGTGAATGTGGTCTCGACTGTGTGTTACTTTCCAGACTTCTGATCCAAACCATGGTAACGTTTATTAAGTTGGCAGTCACATAAAACCCATCTCTCCTTTTCGTCACTCTCTCTCCCACTACGCTAGTTGGCTTCAGCTACACCATCCACATGTATATAATTAGTCACGTAATGTGCAGACTTTTCCATCCCATGTCGCGACTTCACAGCTACCCTAGCTCTCCATAAATACCTGCTTGCATTGTGTATCTATTCCCATTATCTTTCAAATGAAGCTATACGTGGTCTCTTTAGTGTTTGTTGGTGATTTAAAATGTGTCTATATTATATTTTAAACATTAATATAGCAGCAAACAACTACCAGGCTATTTTCAGGCTGGAGCAGTGGCGCAAGCAATAGCCTAGCTCTGACCATATGGGCCTGGGTTTGAATCTGGCCTGATGTATTTTCCCGATCCTTCCCCAATATCTCTCTCCCATTTTCCTCTCTCTCTATACTGTCCTGTCCATAAAGAACAAAAAGCAACAAAACAAAAGGTAATTTGCGCAATTAATAAAAACTAATTTAGCGACTCCCAGCCCTAGTTTATCAATAATGCATATGATAAGTGTACTTTAGCCAAATTAAAACCCTGATTTTCCAAAATTCCTGACAATTCCTTTTAATCATAGACAACATTTTCTGTGTTAAATCAGTTGGGATTACTACTATATTTTAAAAATTAAATGTCATAAAAACTGTGATAATTATATATTTAATCTTATTTTTTGAATCACATTCTCAGTCTGTCAGACGTTTACATTAATATTGCACGCATTGTCATTCATTTGCTTCAGGTAGCCTTCTACAAGCTACTTGGAATACATTGCAGGACTTTTGGCCCTCCTGACATCGGTTGACTGTAAGTCAGGTTTGTAGGCTTCCTTGCTCACACAAGCTTTTGGAGTTGTCCAGTCCTTGCCTTTGTTGTCTTTAAGCAATGTCAACACAAGGTGGAGATAATGCTTGGGGTCACTGTCCATTTGGAAGATCCATTTCAGAACAAGCTTTAACTTCTCACCTTAAGTCTAGAGATACTTTAATAAATTCCTTCTTCACGAGGACATCTATTTTGTCCAGAGCACTACCACCACATGATGCTGCATCCTGTTCTACAGTTAGCATGGTATTCTTTGTTCTTTGGCTTCAAAGCCTCCCTTTTGCAACAAACATATTGATGGCCATTATGGCCAAGCAGTTACATTTTTGACATTTCTACGAAAAGAATGAATGAGTGTGTGTGTGTGTGTGTGTGTGTGTGTGTGTGTGTGTGTGTGTGTGTATATATATATATATATACATACACACACACACTCATTCATTCTTTGACAATTCTTCAATTGACAAAAGTTTCTAAACACATTACATAATGTTCTGGAATTGTCCAAGCTATTTAAAGGCAGTGTACTTGGTGTATGTAAACATCTGAACCACTGGAATTATAAGTGAAATACTGTACCATCTGTATAAAAAAATAAATAATAAAAATGTGTCATGCACAAAAATGTCTTTTTTTCTTTACATGCCATCTGTGGAGTGGTTAATGCCGGGTACACACTACACGACTCTTTTGTCTCTCAAGATTGTTACCATGTCAGATTAGACGAACATTGTGAGTTAAATTCTTGACGTGTCTTGGCAAGGAGACTGGCAACACTACACGTATGACACCAACCAATAACAGTATGCTGTCGTTCACGACCTGGCGCAAGATCATGTGTCATCGGGGAGGAGGGGTCAAGAACTTGTCAATAATAGTTTGCAGCGCGCCCGGTCAAGTATTTGTCAATCATGGCTACAGAAGCGCTGTGTGTGATGCTGGGGATTTTATGCTCAGAAAAAAAGAAAGGAAGAAAGGAAGAAAAATGTGGACCCGGCTCGTAGCCTATCTTAGAATATGTCACACTACACGGAGTAACGACGCCTGTCGTCACTCCCGACGAGCCACGTTCTGTCCTGACACTGAAAATGGGTCGGTCACGACCAAATCGGGTCAAAATTGGCCTGAAATCGTGTAGTGTGCACTCGGCATAAAGTAACAACTTTTTTGTATGTGTATGTTAACGTCTGACAATTCTTGAGCGGAGGTACTGAGAATAGGACCAATGACTCATGGACCTTTATGTAAAAGTTTACTTTGCTATTAGCATTGTTGTTGTGTTTGCATGAACCCATTACAAGTGGAGATAGGGCCGACTGATAGTCTACGCAAGCTACGCGGACACAGGGGCTACGAGTATAAGTTGGTGCACTAAGCCTTTTCAGATGCAATCCACTTTCATCCAACAGGGAATAGCAGAGTCTCTAGTGACTTGTCAGGTAAAAATGCAAATGAGTATTGAAGAGGACTGCATTATTTTATTATTGCTGAATATATGTACCAAATATGGTACATAGGCATGTACGCCATCATAACTGCATTTTGTTGTGCATTTACTGTCGGCACATACAAACCGGTCACTAATCTTCTTCTACTTAATTTTTTCTGTTTCCCTATCGCTCAAATGTCAAGCCTATTTATCTCTACGCAATGCAATCTCTACTGTGTTGCAGAATATCACCTACATAGCACTCAGCCTATCGTATTGTGAACAAGTTCATAGCTGCTCTATCTCTATAGCACTTCTATGGTACAGCGACGCAGTAGCATTTTTCCCATTGCACCCCTCACGGCAACGCGTCAACACATTCTGCTAGGCAAGCACGCGTCAAGCCCTCCTTGCGTAGCTCAATGTGTCCGCGTAGCTTGGGTGGACTATGAATCTGTGATCTTACCAGCTCCAGGCCAGCCAGGGGCTCTGGCAGGCCAGGCGGCAGGCCCACCCAACGGATCACACCACAGAGAGGGGGGTTCTCCTTCACCTCCACCAGGGAGCCCACCTCCAGGCCCGGGCCCCCGTGGGAGGGTGTGGGGGGCCGGGGAGAAGTTGAGGCGGTAGGGAGGGGGGGCTCGGGCTGCTCCCCCATCACCGACTGGACGGACAGGGAAAGCGGCCCATGGCTCATGCTGCCATTGGGCCCCGTCTTGCGGTTGAGGCTGAAGGGCAGCGAATGGAACTTGTTGTCACTGGACAGGGAGGTGGAGGCCGGCGCTCTGGAGGGCGGGGACGCTTGGTTGAAGTCAGGAGGGGTCTCTGTGAGAGACTTGGCAGGGTCCTCTCCGACTGGAGGGGATAGACACGCACCGAAGATGCTAAACCAGCACTGTTGTGTTGGGAGACCAGATGGAGACCAGGGGGTCTTTCAAAGAAGACCTTTGGTTTCCAGTACTGGCCACGGGTTGAAAGAACCATGGATGTAGCCACCATGTATCAATGGAGAAATCTTCAGACCAGCCTAGTTAGAATAGATTTGTGGACATAAACGTGACTCTTTGTTTCAAGGGTAGTTAATAGCTAATAGTTTGTAGCTAATTCATTAGGGTAGGTCAGAATCATGTTCTGCATTGACACACAGATGAGCTTTATCCAAGGCAAGTCACTAAGAGAATAATTAAAGTGTCATTACAGGAAGACGTTGAAACCAAAGGAATAAAGTGAAATGTGTTCCTGGGGAAGATGGTATTGATTACAGAGGGAAGAGAAAGGCAGCTGAAATTAGGCAGCAGCCGATCCTAATGACTTGGCTGCCCTGTTCCTGCAACACAGATTGTAGGCCTTGAGAGTGTTTACATGCACATAACATCACAGTATTCAGGATACTGCGGTGCTTCATTTTGTGGCAGTGCATCAGAATTCACTATTTGCTATGGAGACAACTTACTACTGGGTTATTTAAGCCACAATACAAAAAGGCGTTTTATTACCTTAAGCAGTTTTTGGTTTGTGTAAATGTTTTTATTTTTAATTGTTCTCATGGCCTGCAAAGCCCACATTGTTCTGAGCACCGCATTTATCTTATAGTATACCGTGTGCATGTAAAACACATCTATATGCTGTTCCCAAATCTAAATCATGAATGACAATGATTATGATGAAATCCATACAGTATGACACCCATAAAACCATCAGAAACAATAGTCACATCACATTCTACACAAGGAGCAAAACACCATACCTGTGTTCCTGCACAGGCAGCATAGACAAATGATGCCAAATGAAGGCTTTTATTAATGCTTCAGCTAGCCACTTGCACAGTGCAGAATGAGAATAGGTGGGATTCTGCAGATGTAACACAATTAAGCCGGGTTTCTACTGTATATTGTAGAAATACATGTTTTGTAATGAGCTTCAAGACTCACCTACAATATGCATTTGCTATTCAATATGTTATAAAGTACTTTTCCTGATTTTCTTGATTCCAACATTAGCCAAAAGGAAGCCAAAGGAAACTCAAAAATGGAAGAACATTTTTGCTCTCTCTAGAAGTGATTTTCAGCACTGAACGTTACTAAAAGCCTTTGCGTTGAAATGGACCTTGGACCACAGATATTTTCATGCAGGTGGAATCTCAGTAAAAATAAATGGGGACCGACTGCAGGTGTCTGATGGAATGGTCTTAATAGCAAGGTCTGCCTTGAATGCCTCAATATTGCTTTTAGCAACTTATATAGATTTATATTGCATACAGTAAAATCTTTTTTTTTTTCAAACTACATTCTAAAAAACTAAAACATAGCATGCAGCTATACACATTCATTTATTGAGGCCTATATTTCATTTATAGTCTGAGCTACCTTGTTTAGCAAGGTGCAAAAACATTTCTACACTGTATTCTGCTTTTTTATTGTGTTTGGAAATGTCCAGTTTTGGGATCACGCTCAAGCTAGCTGTAAACTCAAGATAGCTGTAAGATCAAGATAGCTGTAAGATCAAGCTAGCTGTAAACTCAAGCTAGCTATAAACTCAAGGTAGCTGTAAGATCAAGCTAGCTGTAAGATCAAGCTAGCTGTAAGATCAAGCTAGCTGTAAACTAAGCTGTACTATACAGTGCCTTGCTCAAGGATGCTTGTGCTGGTGTACCTATTATTGAACACCTCTTGGCTGGCTTTGGTAGTGTCAGATCTATATGTAGCAGCTTCTCATGTGCAGAACCTTGCTATTAAGACTGTCGAGAGGGTACTACCTGCATTTACCTTCATCAATATACCATGTGCTTTTGGATTTGGACTGGGCAGGGGGGTCAACAGAGCTGCCATTTAATGTATAGTAAAACTCTGACTTGCTTCTACTGCCACACTGGTGACCTATTCCTGGAAATAAGTAAATACAGTGAAGAAATATAGAAAGACAGCAAACAGAACATGAGCAAGTGTCTATCTCCTCACTCATGGCAGAAAGAACAGAGGATGGTAAAAAGAGAAATTGAATAATAACCTGCATTCATCAGTGATTACAAACAACACATTAACAAGAAATGCAAAAACATATTTAAAACAGAATTATCCTAAGACAACAGGAAAACAATGTTATAACTGTAATATATGCATAAAAGGGAATTTCAACTAAATGTAACATCTAGGTTGCTAAATTGCAGTAGGCATTTATTTGTTAAAATATATAAAATGTAATTGAATTGCCTCAGATTTATTAATTACTTTAGTGCATACAGTACTGGCTACATTCATAGTACACAAATGGTGTACAGTATGTACTGACTGCGTGCCATCCGTAAAGTTTCTCTAATGCTATTTGTTTAAGTCTTAGATATTTCTAGATATAAAGTCATTAA
This sequence comes from Amblyopsis rosae, assembly GCA_025399935.1. Taxonomy (NCBI): domain Eukaryota; kingdom Metazoa; phylum Chordata; class Actinopteri; order Percopsiformes; family Amblyopsidae; genus Amblyopsis; species Amblyopsis rosae. The sequence goes on from JAODTR010000018.1 coordinate 6,500,671, forward strand.
TTTTGCACAACATTTTAGACTCATCATGCTGCTACATCCTAAGATTAGATTCCAGTCCATTTCCCCATCAGATGTTAAAACACATGTGTGGATACATGTGTCTGTGTGATATTACCACCATCATCATCAATGCAGTACCTTTGCTCTTTGGTCTGCTTTGGCCAGAGGAGGACTTGTCACTGCTGGTGCCTCTAGGGGCAAAACTGTGCTTTTGCAGCCTTTGGTCCTGCATGGGATATTCTGCACAGCCCAGACATACAGACACATTACAGGCATAGCCCTCAACCAACACACTGACCTACTGTGCCTTTCACATGAGTTACAGTAACAAGACGTTGTTCAAAGACTCATTTATATTCATATTTTAATATATATATATATATATATATATATCAATCATCTACAGCATATGATTGGTGATTGTGTTAATGCATAGTTATATACAGTAGTACACCCATTTTGATTTGTGTGTCCTATATAACACAATCTTTTGGAGCTGATGTTTACTACCTACACAGTAGTGAGTTGTTGCATAATTTCATTGATGTGTTTTTGACACTTAAATCATACCATAGCAAAACACATTAAGAAATTAAAAGAATGTGTAACAGCCCATTAAGGACTGCCTGGTTGTGTGTGAGACACCACATAAAAGTGCATTTCCAAGACATTCATGTATTCCACGTTCATTGACATTTTACATATGAAGACTGAAGTGTACAATAACAATAAGACTTGCTCCATTTAGTCATACATAACATGCAGTATATGGACTGTCTGCATTAGGAATCAATTAGTGATGAATACAGCACAGGTGACACTGCTGTATCTACCACAGACGGGTCATGTGGAAGTCACGTGTCTTTGGTTGGGAGGTACAAATGCATATAAACAAAGCAAAAAGCTGATGTTCAGAACAAAGAGCCTGAGTATTTCGCCCTCGACTCTCACAAACAAGCGACTCTCTGTTGCTGCTGCCAACCAAACACAAACTCTCACTTCTAAGACGGTGCTCAGCGCCGCTCCTATACAAGCACTGGACAAAACGCCAGGAATCGGATGATAAATACGTATTCAAACAGGGAAGGTACCGGAAACATGGGACTCACCTGGCATTACGTCACAGATGGGGACGAGACGCGTGTGCTCCAAACTGGCAAAATTACACAGTAGCTTCCCATCGAACACACCATCCCAGTCCCCGATAGGATTGTCCTGAAATGAGACGCCAGACCCTTATAAGCCCGCTTGTCCTCCTCATGGTGCCGTGGTGCTATCCAGTAGCAGTGTGTATCTGCCTATGGTCTCATGCTACACAGCGTAAGCCCTGCCATAGAGCAACTTGCTACCAAACTCCTTCCATCTGCAGGCACTGCCACTGTAATCTCCTCTATGTGAAGGCTCTGCTCCACCACGAGCATCTAGCATGTGTGTGTGTGTGTGTGTGAGCGTGCTGCTAGCTAGCTGAGGCAGGGCGAGGCTGGACGCAGAGTGAAGCACAGCAGTGGGCTTCTCCTCAGCTGCCTGCTGGCCTCCTGCCACGCCGTTGGGTCATGTCTTTACCTCACTGCCCGCGTGACTGCCTTGCCTTTGTGTGGGCGTCTCCCGTGCACCGAGTGGGCAGCAGCTTCTGCTGCTGCTTACTGACGGCCAGTCAAATGCCTCAGTTAGACGTTGGAATGCATCCACCGCCAGACGCCTCGCTACACTACGTACTGGCACACAGCACACTACACTATGTAATCAACTCAACACACTGACTGTACAGGGAGGTACTGTGTAATAGCGCGGGCAAGAGCAAGCTGTACTGTTGATCAACGGCATATACAGTACTGCTTTATAAACAGTAACGGTTTGCCGAATGAATAAACCTTCATTACTGGTCATGAATTATGTAAGCTACACAATTATGTTAAGAAAGCATGGTGCTAATTATATGAGCATAGCAACAGGGGAAATAGTTGGGCTTAATAAAAATAAACATTTAAAGTAGTGTGACACAATAAAATGACTATATCTTTTTCACTGTCTGTATTAATAGTTTGTTTAATGTATTATCTTGTCCACCGCAGGCATACTAATGTTTGTCTGGCTAAATAAAGCAGCTCTTAGCGCAAAGACGAGAGATGTGAACCCTCCCACTGCTTCTAGGGATCACAAGCTGTGAACCACTTCCTTCTGAGAGTCACAGGGTCAAAGGGTTGTCTGCTTGCTGCCACGCCCTTACCATGTCAACTCCTACGTAGTAACCGAGGCTCTCGTTGCCAGGGAGCAGGTCGCAGAAGATGATGGTGCCCCTCTCAGGGCCCTCCCTGGTCTGGACCAGGACCCTGGAGTTGATCTCCAGCGGAGGGTAGTCTTGCAGGTCCTCCGCCAGGTTGACGTGGTCCACCTCTAGCTCACTAAGCTGCTCATCTTCCTCCTCCTCGTCCTCGTCCTCCCACAGCTCTAGTTTGTCCAGCGCCACGAACACGCCGCACTCGTCCTCACAGCGGAACAGTTGGCGGCCCTGGTAGGAGCCCTCCGTGAAGCCCTGGCCCCTCCCCTCCTCCTGGGGACCACAGAGAGACTATCAGACACATTCATCACAGCACCTTGGGCTGCAAGAGGCGAAGCGATTAAGGCATTTTTAGCTGCAGACGTGTCAGGCTTTGTGTTAAGCTCTGATAGAGTGTCACGCCACTGTTCAAGAGGGAGATTTGCTGGCTGCGCGTGCGACGCTTGCTGGCTCTGCGGGGGGAAAAGGAAGTCAACATCCTGATACTATGACGGCTGCTGACTGATTACTGCAGTGGCCTTTAATGGCTCGCCGCATTTCATTGGCGTGCCGCTGACTTATTAGTGCCACTTCCTTCAAGGTGTCTAGTGCAGGAATGTCATGATGAGAAGAGCTTCCATCTGTTCTGCTATTCAGGGCCACCGGGAGACCATCCCTGCTGACTCTGGGTGGAAGGCAGGATGGGATCCTGGACAAGAAACCAGTTAATCAGTGAAGGTCTCTAAGCACACACGCCATCTGAAGTCTCCAATTAGCATGGTGGTATGTGTCACGGGGGGGGGGGCTGTAGAGACCAAGCAAACAATGGGCGAAGATGCAATATGCACACAGGCAGGACCATCAGGGAATAGAACCTAGGACCCTCTGCTGACAGTAAGGAAAGGCAGAGGACACTCAATCACAGTGCTTATTTTCTTCACTCACACAAACTGCAGATACTATAATTAATTGAACATCTTTAAAAGCCTGACCGGCCAGTTCCAGTCTTCGCCAAGTAAGGTTTTCACAATTTATTTGATGGTTCTAGGTCATTTAAAATTAAAAGATATTTAGTTTAATATATGTTTTTAAAGTCCCTTCGTCACCAGTGTTTGCATTTGTCTCCTGGCACTGGTTTGTTTACCAATATCAGAAATAAGACAAATAGCCAAATAACTTACTCTTTTCAATGAGATTAAATTTGACAATAGATTTTATAGCAGTGTTATATCAGTGTTAAAAGATATTAACTCTTAAAAGTCTGAATCTCTAATCTAAAACCAAGTACAGCTACAGTAACTTCCTAGCATCTTCCTCAGACAGTGACAGACTTCCACACAGAAGACATCTTTCACCTCAGTGTAGTCTACCATGACAGCTAGCTACAGCCCTAGGCTAATGAGTAACTGGCTATATTTAGACTGATCGGCCAATTGCTGATCATGGCCATCCGATCGATTGTTGCATCTCTACAGTATAAGTGCAAAGGTAATGACAGCAAATACAACAGTGTGCATGTGAGCATGAAGTCAGGATGTTGATCTAAGGCAGGAGAATGAACAGCCAAACCTTCACATTGTGCTATGGCCACAGTCTGTACTCTGGCAGCCCACTCATGTAGACTACAGCTGGACTCGATGGAATAAACGCAGCATTGTGCTACAATAAGCAGCCCTTTGTGTTTTGCTCCTCAATTCATGCAGACACTAAATGTACTGGACGACGATGAGATTTTGATTAAAAACGCACTCATCCTATGCTTCTACCTAGTTGCTATAGCAGTTGTGGGTGGGAATTTTACTTACCGGTATGTTTCCTTAATAACCAATGCCAGTTTGGTCCAAAGAAAACGTTGCTTTTAATATTAAAACATGCATTACCTTCCAAAGTATTGGAACAGTGTTTTTGCTATGAAAAGAATAGAGAAACAAATAGTTATAACTTTTAATATTGGGTTTTGCCTGTGAAGACCCCAAACCCCAGACAGTGACATCACAAACAAACTCCATAGGGCACTGGTGAAGGTACAGTATCTCAGAGCAGCAACGTAGAGACTTTAGCACAAAATGCAAATTATTCATAAGTAGTAGGAATTGGAAGGTGAGATGACAATTTGCAAAAGTACAGAGATGAGTCACAAAGTTCGGGAACAAAGTATGGGATGACGAGATCAATGTTGATCTCCACCAATGTGATGAAAATCCCAAGGTGTAGAGCAAGATCTTAAACATATCAGCTCATCTGTGAAGCATGGTGGAGGAAGTGTCATGGCTTGGGCTTGCATGGATGCTTCTGAAGTGTGCTCACTATGATGGAAGAAGCAGCAGGATGAATTCAGAAGTCTATAAAACATTATGTCTGCCAACTTAAGACAAGTGCATCCACACTTATTGGGAGGAGCTTCATCATGCAGCAAGACAATCCAACAAAACACATTGCCAAAAAGACTTCATCAGGAAGAAAAGGTTAAAAGGGTTTAGACTGGCCAAGTCAATCACCATGGGTCTAATTTATAAAACTGTGCGTAGAATTGACAATGTTCAGTGCAAACAATACACACAAACGTATTCGGATTAATAAAAAAAGTGTGCACGGAACGCACATCCCACACGTTTTTCTTTATCACAACTTACTCAAAATCAAGCGCACATGAATGAGCATCTTGTCCCACCCTATTAACGCTCACAATTGCATGTAAATGGTAACTGAAACCCTAAATAAATATTCATTGATGACTGCAATGACGGCAAAACCCAACAGAATCCCCACAAAAGTAATTTCACCCAATCACTAGACATTCGTGGTTAGTGGGGAATTCATTATGGACACACTTTTGGTCAAGTTTGAGTGACCTAATTACATTTCTGTCGTATTGCATGCTCGTGCAAGGATGCTCTTTCAGCTACCTTCTGAGTCTGCGCGGACAATCCAGAAAACAGAAACAAGGAAGCTGCGGGACTATTACTGACAGCTAGTAAAGAGCGAACCACACCACTGACACCAAAATCTAGTAGCCTAGTGCTTGCATTATCAAATGTAGGCCATTCTATGCCTTTTGTTAAAATAAATAAATTAATTAATTAAATGAAGAGCAGAAGGAGTCATTGGAAACATACAGGAGAGCAACACAACGCATATCCATCAATTTGCTTTGGTTTGGAGCTATCATGTTGAAATGCAAACAGTTGTGTACTTGTTTTTGGGCTGCTGAATAAAAATACATATTCTCATTGCTATAAAGTTTTTGTGTTTTTTATGTTGATATTACTTTGCAAGAAAGCATGAAAATCCTTTACCTAGATTCCGATTGGTGGAAACGCTAGTGATTTCCTTTACCTCTCGCTGCCGATTCAAATTGTAATCGCTAGAAAAAGTTGATAGAGTGTCGGGTTTTTCAATGGGCTAGGATGAATCATTAGAAAGCACAGAGGCATGTCAGCTTGAGCATTCTTCGGGATGTTAGCCTACATCTCTACTGCTTTAAACACCAGGCTATCTGATCCGAAACATTTGCTTTCAATTGTCTGCCTCTTGCCATTGTGTGCTGTTTGTGTTTAAGAAATCATATGTGGCTATAATGTTGTATGTGGTTTCATGTACAGTGCTGTGAAGAATAATTTCCCTCTGGGGACAATAAAATAAAGCCTTAGTTTAAACAATGACAGACATACGACACTCACCAGCAGCTCCACTCCAAACCATATCCCAGAAAGGGCTCTGTCTGGCAGCAGCGCTCCCTTGAAGCGCACCACCCCGGGCAGGGGTTCGTCCCCCGAGCGCAGCTGGACGCGCACCTTGGAGCCACAGTCGATGTCTCGCGCGCGCTCCAGCCGGGGTTTGTTGCAGAGCAGGGCGTAGCGCTCCTCACAGTTGGTGATGGGGAACAGCAGCTCCGCTAGCTTCTCGTCCACCTCCAGGACGTCCCGCTCGTCCAGGCTCAGCACCACATTGGTCTGGTCCAGGACACGCAGGCTCCGCTTGCCCTTGCTGGGGGGCAGCGTGCGCCCCAGGCTGTTGCGCTCCTGGCAGGCCTGGCCCAAGCTTCCACGGGGGACCCTCAGGGTCTTCTGGGGGGGCTTCTCCACACTGCACTCCTTCACCACCATGAAGAATCGCCAGTCCTCCCTGAAGCCCCCGCTGGGCTTGTCCTGGCTCCACAGGGCTGAGCTCATGGCTGCATGCTCCACACACTCACATCAAGACAAGCTTGACCTGCGGCCTGCAAGCAACAACAATACATTAGGTCTACTTCAAATCTGTCTTAAAAATCACATTTGGAAAAAAAAGTTTAATTGTTTTTATTGATGTTTTACGATTATGTTATTTGTTAAGGCTTTTAGCTTGTTATTTCTTTATGAAATATAACTTATTTTATTATAAAGCACTTAACTGAAAAATAAAGTGCTTTATGTTTCTATTATTGTAGGAAAATACTAAATGTTTTCTACATATAATTTCTACATACAGTATATGGCAGCAGATTCGAAATCACTCATGAATGCAATATATATAATCACATACATGAATAACAAACTTGACATCAAACATAGTCAGACAGTTTCTATATTTTGACTTATGGGTGTCGTTGGGTATTTTATGTTATTGACACACCTGTGTCAAATTCTGTGGCTACTGTTTTGACTGTTCTTCTGACTACCGGTATGTCTGTCAGTTGATATCTGAGCAACAGCGACTATGCAATTGTCTACCGGTACGGTCCGGTACCATACATAATATTTCCCAAATATTCTGTTATTTATGCCAATGTAATGCTACTGTAATATCAGTGTTTCATGCTAAGTTGCATCATTACCGGTACGGTAGCATGACTTGCTTTGCCAATCAAAAACGACAAGATACCAAGAAATACAGCTTCATTGTTTTCTAATTTAGTTTGAAAGTACCGGGTACGGTACCGTACCAGTTACGGTATAGGATACGGTTTCCTATTACGGTACCGTAAACAATAACGTCAATATACGTTTTCTAAAATTAGACAACCGTCTACCGGTATCGTACAGGCAAATACGCTGATACTGTACAATGCAACCTGTAATGGTCAAACCTTTTATTCTTGTACCGTACCGTACTATGAAGTGACTTTGTTATTGGAATATTGCAGGTCAGCATTGCCCATCGATGTCATTGGCAGTAACAATATACAGTAACAACATTGTGAGCACCGTTTTGACTGACAGCCAGCAGCAACGGCATCATCAGTTCAGGTCTGCCTATCAAGGCCCCATCAGGAGGAAGTGGCTAGCGGTTAGCCAATCAAGCTAAATACGCATGCAAAATACATACAATTTTAGAATTAAATCGATGCTTTTCTTACCGTATATGCGCTTCGACTTGTTTAGAGGTTTTAAGTGATTGTCATGTCAAATGGCTACAGTAATTAGCACTACAGCTGCTGAGACAGAGCTAACGTTCCCGTGGCGACAGCTTCTGATTAGACTTAGCTAACTAGCACGCTAACGTTAGCCTGTTTAGCTGATAGGCAGTGACAAGGCCAGCAGTGCACTGCCAACCTCCACGATGTGCTGACACCATTTAAATAAATCGCTACGCCAACAAATATTTGCAGAACCATACACCGTATAATGGTATTCAATTGATTATTTACTGAAGACGAACCAAGTAAATGTTAAGGTTGGACGTTTTCATGCAGGCTTCACTGGTATTGGTCCTTCACATATTTCCTGCGTACTAATTGGTTGTTCATTGTGTCTGTAAATAAGTCCCTCTGTATGGGGTTTTTCCCAGGCTTCATAGTTAGGTTGAAGTGTGTAGGATGCCAGGGCAGGGGCAGAGCAGTGCAAATGAGAGTCTAGCATTTTGTGAGTATGTTATTAACCTATTATAGGTTACATTCATGGTACTAACTGACTACAGTATGCTATGTGTACAGTTATGTTGATGGAACTGTGTAAACAAGGCAAAATAAAAAAAGAAAAGGTAGCATTAGGGGTAATAATTGGATTTGTGAATATTGTGTGTTATGGGTTTATATGTATGTTATGATTTAGAAAGCCCAATACATACATTTAAACACCACTCATAGTGTGCACAACCCTGTGGAAGTCAATTTATAGGCTAATGCATTCACCCTGTGACACTTTTTGTAATAAACTACATAAAAGTTATGACAATTATTTTTATTTACATTATTGTACAAAAATATATTACAAGCATTATTTATAAAAGAAATACTTTTTTTGCTTTACTGCTTTCTCTACATTTTCCATTTTCAGAAGATCAGTCGTGACTCGCGCTGCGACATCTCCTCCACTTCTTCCACACTGAGCTCATTTTTTCTCAACCTAAATGCATCAAATGCAATTATATAACAATCCATTTTTAAAAACTAGGACTAACCACATATTCTGTTCCTGTAATTTACATAAGACTGTTGTCCCAGGGATGGAAAATTCTAAATTGGCCCAGAACGGCGATTATTTCAGCAAGAACGTCAGTTGACAAATTAAAAATGTTCCCCAATATAAAGTATATTACTCAATACATACCATACTGACTTCACAATAGTATTGTGCTCCATGGCTTTAATCAAACATTCTACCCCTGTTCTCGTTATGCAGTTCTTTGTTAACCTTACAAAAGGAAATACAATACAGATGAGAATTAGGAATTAAATCATCCAATCTGAGTCATTCTATCTGTAACCCTTACCAGAGTTCTTGCAGTGAGGTAGAGTTCCTGATGACTTTGGCAAGGGCACAAGCTCCTTCACTCCCAACATCATTGTCTACCAGGCTGCCAGTAGATAACATATCATAATCAGTATCACTTTAATTATCAGTCCATTGAATGGATTGTACCGGTGATGATGCTGCAGATAGAGGATAGGGAAGCTTATAGAAGGGACACTCCTCGAGTTGTGTCTAGCATTACACTTGTGGTTGAAACCAGGGTTACAAAAACACAAAATTAGTCTCTGTCAGTCTAGTCTAATCTAGTATCTGTGGGGAAGGGGTGGGGGGGGGACTGTAGCATCGAGCCTACTGTGCAGGACAGAGAAAGTTGTTTTGGCCTGCGGGGTTCTGCACATATAGCGCAGATTAAATGTTAAGTCAGCTATTGCAAGCTATTTGGTAAGCAAATACAGATTTAGTCATATTCAACAAATATCTCCTTGCATTTCACTATTTTACCATTCTCAGCCCTGGCACCGTAAATAGGAACATAAGCAAAGTGGCAAAAAACGCTCACATCAACCAAGCCGCAGTACTACGCTTTGTTTCACAATGCGTTTCGATGTGTGGAACAGCACAGCAGAGGACTGCGGAGGGGTTTTGATAGCAAGAGAAAACAACTAACCCTGCCTTTAACTGGGTGCTAATTGATCATCTGATGCAGACAGAATTTAGACTATATGCCCAGAAAGCCGCATTTGTGCTCAGCGCAGCCCCGACTTTGGGGCTCTGCTACAAGGAGTCAACCTCATTTGTTGCTCCTAAAATGTAGTAGCCTATTAATAATGTTTAACAGGTAGTCAATTTGATAGCCTACGGGACACAGAAATGAATTACAACATTAAACATATTTATGCAATAAACTTTTCAGGTTACCTTTATTCTTTTTTTAAATCTGAACACCATGATGTCTTATTTATCTAAAACGTCATATAAAGTGGCAAATAAATAAAACTCCTCAACCATTTAAGAGGCTATTTAAATAGGCTATATGATATAGCCTCCCTAGTATATTATATTTATGCTAGCATTAACTGGCCAGGACACAGGTGGTGAGTCTAGCTGTTTCTCCTCTACCTGTTCAAGCCGATCAAAGAAGAGACTTTTCTTGAATGTATTAATACACCATATGGTAAACTCTAGGGGCGAGACCTTAAATCCAGCATATTTAAGGGCATAGTACTTTAATGACGGCTGTTTTCCACCGCCACATTTATCAATGTGTGATCATTCTTACGCTTGTTTGGCGAGATTTCATAAATCACACGTGAGCGCTGTCATAAAATGATTTTTGCACTCTAATGATCTGCATTGGTTTCCACGTTAAATTGATAAATAAGGGCCTTAGTGTTTCAAACATTGAGCTAGGGCAGAACTGTGTGGTTCTATAACACAAATCGAGGAGTGTATTTAGCAACATACAAAAGCATAGGAGCTTATATTTTGTTAAGTGCATAGTATGAGTATTTTATGTCTTAGAATTTACTGAACAAATAATGACTTCATTATATTCATTACATCATTACCTAAGCCACACCAGGGATTTACTGTCCTCCAGAGCATCAGCGAGGGCCTGTGCACCCATGTCCCCTATTTTATTTCCCCAAAGCCTGACAACAAACAGAGTTCCTCAAAGAGAAATAATTCAAATCAATAAAATGTGTATGATATCAAAACTGGGCAACATTATATTACCCTAGGTATTGCAGAGATTTATTCAATTGCAGTCCTTCAGCCAGTTTCTTTGCTCCTTCTGCAGTTATGTTATTGTTCCCAAGCCTAAAAAACATCTACATCTTTAATTTAATATTTGAAATATTTAATGTTAAATATGTATTAGAACTCCATCTAGTCTCTAAATGTAATCTGTGCTAGCAGCACCAATTACCGACCTTAGGGAAATGAAATTCTGCTTTGTCCTCAATAGATGACAGAAGTGTTTTGTGCATGCATCGGTTAGTTTGTTGTTGAAGAGCCTGAAAGGACATGAAGTGATTACAGTATATCAGCAAGTAACACAAATGACCACAAATGTGTCATTTGTAACTGTCCAGAACATGAACTGTCTCAGTACTCACGCAATCTTCTGGAAGCTCTCACACTGGACAACCTTAGCAATCAGTTTGCGGATCCCCTCATCAGAAATATTATTGTTTCTGAGGCTGATTGAGATGGAGTAAATTACTTAAAAGCATATCCAGCTCTTAAAAAAGACAATGCTTTTGTGCCGGTATTAGATTCATAGCTGGCATTAGAAATGCAGTCATACTTACTAGAGGGAATTACATACATGCATGCAGGGGAGTAGCTGCTCCACGCCGACATCTCCTACAGAGTTGTAGTCCAGCTGAATGCCAACAGGGCTTTTCAGATGTTGGAGCACATAGGCCAGCGCTGTACACTCAACAGGCCCAATGTTACAGTAGGTAAGCTTCAAGTGCTCCACCTCCAGCTTAGCAACCGTCTCCTTGGCGATCCTGCTCTCCTGCATCTCGTAGATACACTTGATGAGCCAGACGAAGCCTGGCATAGCGTGCATGCTCTTCTTCTCGCCCGGCACTGGCTGGGGAATGGACTTGAAGTGATTGTGCATGCCTCTGGCCAGATACTTACTCACACGTCTCACCTTCCGGTCCAGAGATGGCCCGGGGCAGCAGGGCAGCAGGAGCCTGCGGTTGCGCTGCGAGAGCAGACCTGTCACGAACGTGGCCGTAATCTGGAGGTTCGGTGCCTCCGCCGCCATGGTCTCCTCCGACACCCAGTCGCGCTGTGACTGGAGGCAGGGCCTGAAGCACGCCTTGCTCACGTTCGTCTGCCGCACGTCAAGGGGCCGGAAGAGCTTCGAGATGACCGAGCGGTTAGCGCTGCCGCTCGCCACGATGTACAGAGCTGCGAAGAAACACTGCATGGTCACGTGCAGGAACTCGTACTGTCGACAGGATGCAGACAACGGGTCTTTGGTGAGGATCAGAAAGCCCGTGCAGATATCCTCCTCGGTTACGCCGCACGTCTGGAGCTCTGCGCTTGAGAACACATAACAGGAGACCCCGATCCCCTCGTAGGCAAGACGTCCCAGGCGCAATGCTGTGTTCAGGTGGACCTGCACCCACTGCATCCCAAGGGCGTCTCTCTGTGGATTCTTGTGGTGGAAGAAGTGCTCCAGGATCATCAAGTAAACATCCGTTATGGTCTGAGGGCCGCCCTCGCCGCAGCCGACGAGCTCCCGGTGGCATTTGGACACGATCCAGCAGAGAACAGGAATATGGCACAGCCCCAGTAAAGCGGTGTTGCTGTGCAGGGACTGCAACACTCGGTCGGCCACAGCAGGGTCGCTGTGATGCTTCCTCACAAAGCAGTCAATCCCCCCCGGAGAGAACCCTTTAAGGAGGACTTCTTTGCGGAGGTACCTCTTCAGGGCCGGCAGCACCGCCTCCGGCCGACTGGTTGCCACTTTGCGCACGCCTTTCACCAGCGAACCCTGGAGCAGATTGAAGAGCAGCACAGGAACAGGCGCACGCGCCGTCGGGCAGCAGTGCCTCTGCTCGTCCGAGAAGCTCTTGTTGAGCTCGTCCAGGCCGTCAAAGGTGAACATGATGCGGTGGGGGTGGTCCAGGATGAACTGGAACAGCTGCTCTTGCTCCCGGTCCGGCCAGCAGCAGTGCTGGAACAGCAGCTCTTGCAGGGACAGCTCTCTGCTCTCCGAGCTCAGCCTGCGGCAGCTGAACGGGAACAGCAGCAGGAAGTCGCACAGCGCCTCCCCGCGTGCCCACAACAGATGCAGTCGCTGGAGGAGGGTGCTCTTGCCGCTGCCCGCCGCACCGGAGACCAGCACCGTGTCGGCCTCGTCATTCAGCGCGCCCTCGCCGCCACCCACTATGTCTTCCAGGCTCAGCTGCGTGGGCACGTCGGCGTGGGCGAGCTGGAGCTGGCTCTCGGTGTAGATGTCGTCCAGAGACATGTTGCTGGTGCCGCCGTACGTACTGAGGAAGCGGGACTGGGAGGACACAGAGCTACGGAGCTTCTTCTGGTACTGCAAGCACACTGCGACAGAACACAAATGGCATATACGATAAGCTACAGATAATGACGCTAAACTGATGGCACAAAACATAGGACACCTTCAGCGGAGGTCGAAAACGTGTGGTGGACACACTGCTGCATCTATTCCACTAGAGGGCACTACGGAACTACGTGGTCTTTTTCAGGGGATAAGTGTGTGTGTGTAACAAATACCTTCAGAAATAGACTCTTTCTCCTGGACCAATGGGCCATGTTGATCCTTTTGCTGAATGTACTTCAGTAGAATACTTGCTGCAGATTCCCCTTTGGATGCGACATGGTCAAGCAAATGCCTTGCCTGAATCCCGTACGAAATATATAATCACATTCTTTATAAAATAGATAGATTCGAGAAAATGTTCAGGCAGCATTATTTGAAATTGAAACATGAATGTAAACAGAAAAAAACGCAAATTTAATATGCATGATTGCTAAATGGGAAAAGCAGAGGAAGCAGTCAGTCCAGTGTTTCTAGTTCTTGTGCTGACCTACCTGCTGAGTGGGTGTGTGCACAGGTAGCCACACTTCATCACAGTCACAAGAGGTGAAACTCCCAGAATCAACCAGCGCCTGCAGCGCGTCAGAAATGCAGCTCCGCAGCTTGCTGATCAGGCCAGGTCTCTCCCTCAAAAGGGTCTGGGCAGCTGTGTCAACGGGTCGCCCTGTTGCCTCAGAACTGAAATCATGTACTCCGAAGCGGCCAGTTCTTTGTGCGTCAGGAAGGACCTGGTTAAGAGCCGCTAGGAAAAGACTACAGGCCTCCTCGCCTTTGGTGTACACCAGGTCAAGCAGGGTCCTGGCATTTGTGCACAGTGCCCTGCCTTGCACATGTACGTTTTGATAGTCTTCCCAGACAAGAGCCCTCTGGGACAATAACAAGTCCAATACCTTGGCCAAACTTTCTGGTGAGCCGCTGGCGCACAGGGCGCTCAGTAGGTCTGCCCGCTGTCTTAGGACGAGTTCTTGGGAAGATGGTAACGGATATTCCATCCTCAAGGGCATACCTGGAGAACCTGTCCTATCAATGCTGAATAAACGCCCCGGCCGCTCCAGCATTCATTTGGCTATACGTTTAATACAGACTATTTCACGTATCCTCCATTGCAACACTTGAAACATGAAGGCGTGGCAATCGAGCGTGGCTAAAATGTATCATATTTTAAAATACTTTTAAACTGTTTAAGAACAACTATGTAGGTTATGATTCCAGTTAGGCTTCAGTAATATAACTCACATGGCAGTTCTCAGCACAACGGTTTCTCTCTCGGATCAAACTATGGCCAGAAGGGCGCAGTAGGCTTAGCTGCTCTTCCTCATTCTTCAGGTCTTCATAAAAGCGAAAGTGGCATGGCTGTCTGACATGAAAACGAAAAAAACACCGCATTTAAAACTGAAACTATTCCTAATACGTTTAACAGCATGACCGCGATACTTTCAGTACGCCTACAGTTGTTCCTAACGTTCGCCTGTAGGATACATCTTCTCACGTGTGAACAATAAAAAGGAAACATAGAATATAAGCAGAACATCGCTACAGGAAGAAGCTTTTGTTGACTTTTAGCCGGTGGAAATAGACAATTAGAAGAGAACGCAGGACTATAATTTCTGCTTGCAATTCTTTTTTCTTTTTTTTCTGCTTGCAATTACGCAGAATGCCCACTAGATGGAACTAGACCCATATAAATACATGATCGTGTGCAAAAGGTGCCAAAACACAACGTAATAGTTCATAATAGTACTATCACTATTACTATGATGAATCTTATACCTTATGAATGTGGAGAACGGACCACTTGTTGCAGTAATACAGCCACTGTGATTTGAATCAACGTGTGCTATTGCACATATATTTTTATTTGTCTTACGATTCTGAATCTGTGTGTGAGTGTGTGTGTGGGTGCATGTGCGTGTGCGTGTGTGTGTGTGTATGGTGCATGCACTTTGAGGGGTTTAGGCGATCAAACTTGGTTTATTTATCCACAGGAGCTCTCCACAGGGTTCACAGTGATCACTTACAGAGACATTTAGCTGGCTAATTGTCAGTGGTCTAATTGGAAGTACTTTCATGTTTGATTATATCATTCATGTTTGATGTTTAAAATGTGAGCTGCTCTCTTGGTAGAGTGGATCTGATGGGTTTGACCGTATGGATGCGATTTACTCACAATCTGCAGTGCGGGATTCAGCGGTTACATAGATCAGGTGTGTGTGACTGTGTGTTTGTGTGTATGTGACACTGTACAGTAGACTGTACAAAGTTGTAGATGTATAATGTACGATGTAATCTTATCCCATCCCATACTATAGCTGGGAAGACAGGTTGCCATTAATTTATCCCCTTGCATATGTGGAGAGCGACAATCAGTTGGTTTAGAATATTATAGTTTATACATGAGTATTATGATTAGGTCCTTGCACCTTTTCATTCTGCTCTGAGTGAAAAAATAACACTTCTAAACTAGTCTACTGAAGAAAGTAATCAGAACAGACAGAACATGTGTCACTCTGTCTTAAATGGATCCTGGTTACTCCACCGCTTTTTAAAATCTTTTAATTTTGAGTGTTTATGTTTCCCATCCAAGTGCACACACGTGGAGTAAATTGGGGGTTATGTTCATCTAGCTGAGTGCATTATTCTGTTTTGACTTCTGTTGCATTTAATTGTTACATTTTAATCCCATACTCAAATCAAACAGACTGTTGCCTCTGCAAGAATTCCATTTGAGTTGGTGTTGTCTACAAAGCTTTTCAACATGCCCTATCTTGATTGGTTATCTGACTGGGAGTAGCAGGTTAAATTAGAGATTATCCAGTTTCAATCTGGTTACAATTCAGAAACAATGTCACACCTGGGGCCTAACCTGACTGGTTGATTTTCACAATGATTTTTTTTTTTTTCAGAAGAAGAATTTTGGCAAAGCTTAATGTTAGACAGGTTTGAAAATTAGTCTAGATTTAGTATTCTTCAAACAATCGTTTTTAGAGATGATTTTATATTATTCTGGTAAGTATAACACTGAACCCATGTCTTACACCATTGGACATCTTTCAGTCCCATCATGGATTCTGGCATTATGTAGGCAGGAGAAGGATTTTACATTTTCATTGTCCTCCAAATCACCCTGTGAAAGAGAAATGTGGAATGTGGGAGATAATGTTCATTTTTCAACAGAAACTCCACAGATGTCCTGACTAAAGTCTGGCTCGGAGGAAATATTCATGTGATTTTGTGAACATGAAAGTAAGTCCTGCCTCATATTGGTTAGGCTGAGGCTGAGATCATTGTTGCAATGTATTTAACCCGAAGCACCACAGTAAATAAGATTGTCCGCCAAGCACTGTTCAAAGTTTTAGCCCTACCTGACATGAACACTACTCTGCAGAAAATGTTCATTTTAAGAAACAATATAGTTTTCATCTCTAGAATTTAATTATGCTCCAGTTCAGGAATTTAGTATTATATATTCGTGTCAGGCCCGAATATGAACACCATCATAACGACAAACGGGTGTCTTCACCCTGTGTTTTTTGACATAATTGAAGAACAGATGTGACATCTGGGATGCCCCACGACACCTCAAAGTCTAGAATGTCCCAATCTTTAGTGTTCTTCTTTTAAACGTTTCCTCGAGGGAGAACAAGACCGCCAGCAAGACTGCTCCTCGATGACAAGGTTATGAAAGGCAGTGCACCATGATTGGTTGGGGGTATGCAGTACTTCAGTACTTGTGTTGCCTGTCTACAAGACATGTCGAGAACAGTCAGAGAACAGGCACAGTCATTGCCTAAACTGTCATAGTCCATCCATCCATCCATCTTCATCCTCTAATCCAGAGTCGGGTCGCGGGGGCAGCAGCTCCAGCAGGGGATCCCAAACATCCCTTTCCCGAGCCACATTGTAAAGCTCTGACTGGGGCATCCCGAGGCGTTCCCAGGCCAGTGTGGAGATATAATCTCTCCATCTAGTCCTGGGTCTTCCCCGAGGCCTCCTCCCAGCTGGAAGTGCCTGGAACACCTCCAAAGGGAGGCGCCCAGGGGGCATCCTTTCTAGATGCCACGTACCACCTCAACTGGCTCCTTCTCTAAGGGAGAAGCCAGCCACCCTCCTGAGAAAACGCATTTCGTCCGCTTGTACCCGTGATCTTGATCTTTCGGTCATGACTAAACTGTAATAGTGACCACAGTATTTTGTAGTCTGATGCCGGCATTAAAGAGTACTCTGGATGGAATCAAGTTCAAAGGCACTGAGCCAACATATGCATGACCATACGATTGTTTGTGTGTGTGTGTGTCTGTCAATCAAGAATTTAATTGACAGAAAGATTAAAGCCTCCATCTGAGAGCTCCCATTTTTTGGGATCAGCAAAGTCAAAGGAGTCTGGTGTCTAGCATCTGCCTGGGGTTTAGGGTGCTGAGCCCAAGGTTAGCTGGAGTGCTCTGCTGCGCGGCCGCTCTTTGCAATGGGTCCTAGTTGTTGGACATTCATTATCAAACTCTATTTGCTCCTTTCATCTGCAGCTCTGCAGCACTCAACGTAAACTACAGAGGCACCTTGCAGCTTGACATCTCTCATTCACTCTGTACCTTAAACAGCATGCTGCCACATCAAAGAACTGTGGCTGACTTTGATGTTGCAGAAAGAAGGAGCTCCAATACGCTACTAAAGCCCATTGCAACTTTCTGGAGCCCCCTCTCTGATTCACCAGCCACACCAGAGGTCCAGGCGTCAGTGTCCAGAAGGCTCCGCTTCACAAAATGCAGAAAACATACGTAAGTGGTAAGTAGTGTGACATGTATAGTAGTCTCTGCAGCACAACCTTGCATGGTATATGCTTTAATAGTTTGTTTGATTAGCTGTGGTGTAGTCTCAGCATCTTCTGTCCATTAGCAGTACAACACATAAGCAACTGTGCTGAACGTCTACGTTTAATGTCTGACTTTGTCATTGAGTATACATAGTTGGTTGATGTGCATGCCAATCAAAATACCTCTACATAGGCGGATCTTGACGCAGTTACCAAGCGCTGTGTCCCAGACTTAACGTAAGTAAAGGATGGCTCTTCTGCAAGACTAGCTGTGGTGTTACCTACTAAGGAACTAAAGAAGGGTTCGTTTAATAGCAAACATGCACCACTTGCTGCCAGAATGAAAAGTGTAATAACTGAATAAGTTTAAAACTTACCATTCAACTTATTTATTTACTTATTTACTTGTTAAATTATATTTAGAACTAATAGATAATTATTTGTTAATACTATATGACTGACATTGCAAACATTGCAAACCAGACCACTTTGTTAATAGGTCTGGCCATGATCTGTTCACAGTCGGCAAGTGTTCGCAGTCGTTTCCTCCTACCTGATCAACCTTCGGTTAATATTGAAACTATTGAACGGCACTGAACCAGTTGCTGCTACAATTGTTATGATTGCCTCATCTGGTTCTAACCACCATTTGAAACACACTTGACTTCAACGTCATCTCACTAACCCACGCTGATTGGGCCGCCAGCATGGGTTTAAGAGAGACCCATTGTCATGTTATCACATGTATCAGGAGATCAGGACAAAAGGTGACATTTGCTATGCTGAACCCATTGGTTGTTTTATAATACAGTGATCTTGACAATAATTGGTATTTTATTTTTACCCACACATAAAAGACATGGCATGCCAATTAGCTTTAATTCTCCTCTGTCTTCCATTTCATGCTCTTGAGGAGGCACAAGCTGCCATATTTGGATCATTTGCATTATCCAAAGCAAATCTCTTTTGAAGTCTTGAGATACTGTAAGAAAAATGCGCACTCATTCTGCACACATGTTTTTTCAAAGACCATAAATTTGCTGGAACAGATGTACATTATCATTGGATATGCGACACCCCCACACACACACACACACACACTCCTGTATTGGTAATAGACTACCTCATGTCCTCATGCTTAGCGTTTAGCATCTTGCCTCTACAGAAGCTAGCACCCTGCTGTGCAAATCCTCACTTCAAAGCTCTGTGTCTATCTGCTGGAAACAAAGCACAGAGAACATATTATGGTAGCCTCTCAATTCCCCATATAAGTCAATGTCATTGCTTTTTGGCTGCTGGCAGCACAGAGATAGGTTTTGTCTTACCCAACACCATCATTCCCAGTAAGCCTCTTATCAATGCAACATTGCACACAATCAATTGTGTAAAAAGCTTGTCCTATTGCAGAGCCTTCTCATGTTTTATAATCCAACCGTTTTATACATATATATATATTTCTTTTTTTCTTTCTTTCTTTTTTTTTTTACTTTTGGTTATTGACAAAAACGTGCTAATCCTTGAAGACAGGCTGGTTCTTAATAGGACAGGGGTCCTCCAGTTTACAGACTCAACCCTTCAACAACTTTATGACCAGCACCTAATTTCTTATCCACATACAAGAAAACAAAAATCAAGGTTATTTAACTACCACTAATTAAATAATAACCTAGATTTTTCTAATCAAACACAGTATTTTATAAGGGGTCTCTTAAAGGAGTGCCTTCATCCCAGTGTTGTTTTTTAAATCCATACACTGTATGCATATTTTATCACGTCCCTACCTGCAACAGCACCCTCTTCTGGCCCTGCTGTGCTAAGGCGATCTATGTCGCCGGTGTACTAGCAACCAATGCCTGGCTCTCCACTGATTGCTATCACCTGCACCTCATTAGTCACAAGGCCTGCCTGCTTTCCTGACTTTCCCTTTTCAGTATTGTGTGTTTGCCAGTGTTACTGCTTCTGCAGTGTTTTTCTTTGCTACATTAAAGCTTTTTTTGTTTTGAATCTCGAGTCACTTCTACTGCACCGTGACATTTTTACTGTACTTGAACAGGAATGTATACTACAGTGTGCATTGTCTTGTTTTTATAATAGTTGAGGATATGTTAATTATGTGATTCATATGTAAAATAACAAACTTTTAAATGATTTGTTGTCAGGAAACACAGGATGGCTTAACAAAAACATGAACCTATAGTGATAGTTAAATGCATGTTTAATCACATGTACAGTGTGATACCTTAAATACTGTGTGCATTTTTAGCCTATAGTAAGTCAATTAGGAGAAGTTCTGCTATAGTGTGAAGGTTCAGGCTGTCTCTGTCACTTCTATAACTGGTGGTATACAAGACGTGCTAACGTATAAATGACCTGCTAACACAAACGCTTCCTGCCTGGTATGTTACGCTGACCTCTGCACCACTCACACACACACACATACTGCATCATAAACATTCACCTAATTGCACTGGATAGTAATCCGTCTGCTGCTATTAGCGCTGCTTGTCACATTAGAGAATGGGGACGAAAACAAGTCACCTGAGCTGATGGACTTTGACAACAAGCAGATAAGAAACCCAGATAAAATGAGTGGGTCAATGTGTCTTCATGGCGTTCACTGTGACAGAACACTATACAGTAGACACAGTGGAAGTACAGTATGTTAACAGCATGTTTATTGGCAGTTCTATAGTTCCCCAGCCTAGGGGTATGGACCAGGTGTGGACAGCCCACACAAGGGGTTG
Source organism: Amblyopsis rosae (assembly GCA_025399935.1). Lineage (NCBI taxonomy): Eukaryota > Metazoa > Chordata > Actinopteri > Percopsiformes > Amblyopsidae > Amblyopsis > Amblyopsis rosae. The sequence continues at coordinate 6,521,249 of JAODTR010000018.1, forward strand.
CAAGATGCATTTGTGGGGGGGGGTCATTATATGAACCATTTTATTGGGGATGTACGGCACTGATGTGACTGACATGTCATGTCAGCCTAACTAATGTATATTATGATTATATTATATTACTGATATATATAGTTCTAGACTGCCAGCAGTTTAATACAGTTGCCACTAGAGAGCTGAAACTGCCAGACAGTCAGGGACCATTTTTATTTATACATTGCGGATATGTAATATGATTTCAAAGCAAACAGATATATCTACAGTGTAAGTGCATGTGTTAGGGAAATGATGCTTTCCATTCTAGCTAAGGAGTTACACTGAGGTTTGTAATTAGACCTGACCACACTATACTGTAGTACTGTCAGGATGTTTAGATGTCATAGGAGGATATTGGATTGATATATATGACCACAGGGAACTGTATATGGATGTGGGTAGTGGCATGTCTCATTGTTAAAAATGAACAAAACCGCCACGACTCATAGCTAAATATTTTTTTTTTGCGTGTGCTAAAAATAATTATTTGTAAAGAACTGCTCTCCTTAAAGGGACAATTGTATATTTACTTGCAGTCATTAAAAATCAACACAGTTTTGGTTTCAAATGGTTGCAACCGAACCTGCCAAACACGACCACGCCCTCCCTCACTTGAAACCTGTGTCCAACCAGACAGCTCTCTCGCCCTCTATGTCGAACTGAGCAAGTCAGCTTTCACTAACAAGTTGGTGCTACTTTTGTCTTAATGGGACGTTGTACACAGTGGGATAAAATAGATTGTCCCTTTAACTTTCTAAAAACAATGAAAAGATGATGTTACAAAAAACATTCCCAGTTATTTGTGTTATTGCAACACATTTGATTGGCTTCTGAAGCCAGAAATGAGGGAAGCGTCTGCAATATGCCTGGTGAGAGTATGAGGCTGCAGCTTACTGGCTGGGCTGCCATGCTCATTTAAATAGTGTATTGGGCAGAGAAAGGCATATCGTGTTGCTAAGAGGCGGACACTCTCTGTGGTTGCCAGCACCACAGATAAGCTGCTAAGCTGTACATGAAAGTGTGTGTGTGTGTGTGTACACAACTGTGCCAGATTTATGAACCCTGAGTGTATATATATCTAAAAAAAGTAATAAACATAAACACCCACAGCTCGCCATGTCCACCAGCAATGTTCCTTCATTTTTCAGATATTGATTGGCAGACTATTATATTTTTTACATTTCCAATCTCTCCCAGTGATGTTTATACAGTAGATATACAGCATGTTAAATTAAACTTAACACAAATACCAATGTCCCCATAGAGGAAAAATATAAAGAGTCCACACTCAGCATGTAAAGTGGAGACCACTTTAATAAAAAGGGTGTTTTCCCTTTTCAGTTTTGCTATCAAATAAATAGATCAATAATCAAATACCATCTATATAAACTAAACACATTAACATTAAGAATATGTGAGGGGGCAAGTCCTGCTGCTAAATAGTCAACTTGTCTTGTAATTTATAGGAAAAAATACGTAAAATATTGTTAGTTTACATGATTGTGCAATGAATATATTGAGAGATAGAGATCATTTAATATTTTACTATTTGGCACAGCAGATATAGAAGGACCAGGTGACTCTAATAAAGTGAGATTGACAGACAATTATTTAATTTCATTTATTTAATCATAAGCCTTATATTCCTTGTGTGATACTGTGGTAAGTTGCCTGGTGTCCAAACATTATATAGTAACATACATACAGTAACTGTATATATTGACTTTACATAACATAGCAATGAGATATTAGAAGTCAACAGCTCTGCATACTGCCAGTCTTTCATAGCAAGAACAGAGTGCATTGTGGGAGATAGATGTTGATGACAGTTTGATAAGTTTTCATCTATACAAATGTGAAATCAAATACATGTAGTAGACATTGGTTTATACAAATGATGTAGTGTGAATACATTAACTTGAACAAATCCTCAGGGAGTATATCCTAAAAGTGCTTTCTTACCATGGACTTTACAAGGCATAACTTAAAACTGACCACACGCTTGTGTTAATGCGGCTGCCATCAGGGGAGGTTGTATGTACACAACAAGTGTACCCTGACTGTGGATAGCAGGCGTGAGGCTGGGTAACTGCAGAAACAAACCTCCACCCTGATGGATGGTGACGATTAGACAGGCCTGTCTCATGGCTGCTATGTCCACCCTCCTTATGCACTGTGTCCAATCAGACCACCCTGTAGGATAGGCAGCCCCTCCTCTCTGCTGGCTGTTATGACCATCTCCGCACGTGCCAGGTGCTCCGCATCAACCTGCTGCGCTAGCTGGCTGGCTGGGTGGGTGGGTGAACACCACTGAAAAAGGTTATAGTGTTGCCAGGGGCTGCTGAAGCAGAGCTGGCATCCCATAAACGCACTGGGCGGCGTGGAGGCGCTGCTATATCAAGTACAGCTGCGTTCCCTCACGGGGAGGGGACCCAGGGTCCGTCTGTCTGGTGCCTCTGTTAACGGACAGCTGTGTGGAGACACCGCAGGAGGCCAGGACAGGCCGGCCATTCACAGGATTCCTGCTGACCCGAGAGAGGCCTTTTACCATGCTGCAGGGGAGCTCTCTGTAACACATGTGGGCCACAGCCTAATGCAACAGCTAAGGATCACCAGCCAATATCATCACATGGCACTGCAGACGTGCTCTGGAGCGTCTCAACAGAGAGGACTGACCAAACACATGGTTCACATGGTGTACGCTACACCTGGACATGGTGAATTCAGACACGTGTCTGAAACTACACATCATGCATTACTCACATACACTTGACTAAAGTGGGATTCTAGAAAAATAAACAGGTCATTGACAAAATTGGATCTTACAGAATACCTTTAAGTGTGTGGTTGGGTGTAGTGTAGTGGCTTTTATGACACGATAGAGTTATTACAAGTCACTTGTCACTTGAACTTGAATGGAAAGGTTTTGAGTCTTGGTCTGCGCTGGGAAGTACAGCTTCACAAAACTCACATGTAGTTTGAGGGGGTAGATGTTGTTTATATACAGAATAAATTAACAATTTTTCAGAGTCGTTTTGATGAAAGTTGCAAAAATAATATATATTTTAAAGAAATACTGCATGTATGCACACTCAAAAAGCCATATGGCATCAAAAGGATATTCCTCATTAATTCTAATACACAAAGGCTAGTAAATAAGGCCCTGTATAAATAACCTTAATCAATTACAACCATGTAATCCTTTCATCAAGGCCTGAAGTTATGTGTTGCAATCTGTCCCATAAATTACACTCATGTTTACACGTTTACAACCACTGTATCAGCAATGCTGTATAAGCGCTAGCTCAGGACAGCCGAGCCAAGCTGTTGAAGTTCACTTAACCATGGCACAGAGACAGAGGTGGTCCAACCATGTGTGAGGTCAGCTACTATTACAAACAGACAGAGAGCACTATGTCAGGTGCAGTTGTACATGAAACGCTTAGTGGTCTTACAAAACAAAGCTTCAGATAGCAAATACAAAACCTGTCACATTATCAATAAAGCTTATAAAGTTTATGACAACAAGATATACATTATGTACAATGTTTCTTATTAAAAGTAAGAAGCTTTTTTAACACAAATAAACTGAGTGTGACAGGATTATTCTTCAAAATGGCATTATAAAATAGCATCTGTGCGCTGGTTCGACGTCTCCTTAATGTCAACAATTAGGATGAAACCAGAGGTAGAAGTGGATTTAAGATTTCTATTCTCATTGGAAGAAAATCATTAGATTTCCATTTTTGCTTCTGGGGTAGTTTTAGTGAGATTCTTCATATTCCTTTGTCAATATCAGCCTGCTTTCAATACTCTCACACATACAATCATGCTTCAAGTGGTTATTACTAATGACACAGGTATGACACACACACACACACAAACAAACAAACATACGGTTTGACTGCCTGTATGCATCAGACACATATACACACACACACTCATTCACATGCACAATGGCCCTCATTTATGAAACGTGCATATGACATTAATTTAAATATATGACGGCAAAATACTAGCCTATATTTAGTAAGACCAGTGTAGTCTGCGGTAGGTAGCCTATAGTCTGCATGCCAGAGAAAGCAACATCATTTTGGCCTGTTCTGCATAGCGCAGGTTAACAAGGTGTTATTATTTAATGAGCCAATCCAATGCTGACTATCTAGATTGCCAAAACAGCCGTATGCATTTTCAGCGCAGCCCCAAAGCGGGTCTGCTTATTAAGTTCTCGTTTTTTTAAAGGCTAAGCACCACTTCTCTCTGATTTAGGCCGAAGAATGAATTAAATGAAGCAATAAATAAACTAAACATCTGACAGCATGCCAATGCATCCACATAGTCATTAAATAGCCTATCAACCCGTATCAGGTTGTTATATATACACGCTATATATATTATGGCAAAATATTAAATATTATATTAAAAATATAGTCTATATCAGCAGAGGGGACTGTAGCATAGAGCCATACTCGTGTACATGAGAGATAGGTGCCTGCGGGGTTCTGCACGTATAGCGCAGATTAACAGGCTGTTATTTCCCAAAGAGCCCTCTAGTGTAGTGGTTCACCACATTCAGGTTCACTTGATTTCTTTTTTTTTGAAGGTTTACTTTTTACTATTTAAATAAGATACGATAAATTGGCTATATAGGCCTACTATAGTAGACTAGTAGGCCTACAGTTTAAGGCTATTAACCGGCCAGGACAAAGTGTGTCTTCTTGAAAGTATTACAACTCTACATGTCGTAAACCCTAGTGTTGAAGCCTCTAAATCCATCATATTTAAATGCTGGATTTAGTGGTATTTACATTACATTTATCAATGTGCGATCATTCTTACGCTTGTTTGGCGAGATACGATCGGTTTCATAAATCACATGTGAACAAAGATTAATTCTGCGCTCGGATTCGTGCTGGTTTCAGTGTTAGATTGATAAATGAGGGCCAGTGTGTTCCGCTCTGCATTCACCTATAATCCTTCATATAACTTTATAATCTATACATCACAGCGGCAATCGTCCTTCTCTGACCTTGGAGATGTGGAGGGGGGGGGGGGGGGGGGGGAACAAACATTTTTTAT
>JAODTR010000018.1:6529816-6553963 GCA_025399935.1 Amblyopsis rosae
AGTTTCACTTGAAATTACTTTATTCAATTGTAGGATGTGTGTGTGTGTGTGTGTGTACTAGTTTTGTTTATGTCTCCACTTCTGTTTTTTTCCCCCTGCCCCTTATGTCAATTTTTCCAGCCCCTCCGTTTGACAATTCCAGGTGTTTCCTACTTAATCAGCACTTGGATAATAGTCTCCCCTTGTGTTGGGCTATAGCAGCTAGTTAGTATTGTGTATCTCAGCCTTCTGTTGCCTGTTTGTGTTTGCCTATCCCTTGACCCCACGCTGCTGGCCTCAAGTTCTGGACTTTGCTGTCCTACAATACTCCCTGCCTCTGCCTTTGACCTCATGACCCTGTGCTGTCCATCTGCCCCATGCTGAACCTGCCTACTCCCTTATTAAATCCTGAACATATTTAACATGTGTGCGGTCTTCATCTGGGCCGTACTCCCCTCATAACAATTAATAGATACTGAATACAAATGGCTTTCTTGAACCTGCTGGTGTTGTTTATGTTCATGTTTTTATTGCCTCTGATATGTCAAATTATGTTCTTGGTTGAACAATATAGCAGGCATCTCACCTCCAGGGCACACTGAAACACCAACAAGACCACCCGCGAAAGCTAAGCTAGCCTGCCTGCCCTGGACCAAGCTTCTTTATGGTGCGTGGCAGTTGCTCAATAGGAGTTCTGTATGAACAAGAAGAGAGGAGCCATATTAGATTAAAATCACACTAAAAACATTGACAAACCACTCTGACTTCCCTTCCTGTACTTCAGCTAAATCACTAGGAGGGAATTCACCTACACGTTCCCATTCTCCACAGTATCTGCTGGCTCCATTCAGCACTTTTGCTTTAACTTGTCTTCTACAAATGTAGGTTATATCCAGTACAATCCCATACAGTATCCTTGCTGGAATTAGAATATCAATAATGTGATTGTAAATGTTTACAGCATTGTTTCTATATTTTTTACCACTTTCAAGCCCACATAAGGAAAATATTTTACGCTAATGAAGGATTACACTACTTAAAATATCTCGTTGGAGTTCATTAGCAGAGGTAATTTTGTTTTAAGATAGGCTGTGCTAATTCCAGCGTGGCCTTTAGTATTTGTGAAGCAGTCTTTAAAGACGGTTTCCTTTTGAAGCCTGCTAGTCAAGCTGTTCAAAGCTGCAGCTGTTTTTTGGGGGGCTGTTTGACAGCTATAATTGATGTTTATTTTGGCATCCAGTTCCAGTCCTTTCATGCAAATGTCCTGCATGCGGTGAAATGGGTCAGGGCGGCAATGGGTGGGCACAGTTTGTGTGTGCCAGTATGAGTGAATAGCGCTTAACAAGAATAATTTACATTTTAGATCACAGAAGCTCAGCAAGGAAAGTACAACAAATAGCAGTCATGCTAATGCATTAAATTAAAAATTGCTTCATGCAATACCTTTTAAAAGTGAACTTTAAGATAGTATTTATCATGAATGTCATAACTTTTATTAATGATAGTAAATTAGATATATTTAATCTTCTAATCTCACAATATCATTGTCTGTTGAGAGATATCTATTACACGTTTGCGCTGCCAGCTATGAATTGAAGTGTGTAGTGCATCTGACCACACCTTTATCCTGATGTCAGAAAAGGTATGTTGTACACAGTACACTTCATGTACTAATGATTAATGTGAACCAGTGTTCATGCTGTGAATATATATTACATATTATATAGGCACTCTTTTTATTCACTGTAGCATATTTTTTGGTATCTGATGCTGTCTGAAAATGGTAAAGCAACAGACTCGAACCTCAATATTGAAATGAATGTATTTTTGTATATGGGATAATACAATAATAATCAGGACACGCTAGTGTTTGGCCCACATACTGTACATGCTGGCATCACACATGAAGAGACGGCTTGTTATGGTAGGTATTGCCATGACAAAATATATTTTTTGCTTTAATTCATTATTGCTGTATGGTTTAACATCTATATTATAAGTGCTCATATAGCTCAGTAAAAAGCACACCCACCTGCAGACACACATGACAGTTAACAGCCTCCTGGACATGTCTTGCCTGCCCCTCCAACCTCTTCCATTTACCATGGCCATCGCTGACATCACTGTGGAAGCACGCAGGGGCCAGCCTGTCTGCTCCCAATTAGGAACCTGCACACGTCAACCTCCACAGGAAAGACTTCAAGAGGAACAACCTGAGAGCTCCAGAAAACCAACCAACCAACAGGGCTCACCACAAGCATCTGACAAGGTCCAGCAACATTACTTTCTTTATTCAGTCATGTATTGTACTGATGAAAGAAGTTCTGAAGAGAAACATCAGTATGTCTTTCCTAAATCTGGTTGTGTAACATTTCCTAGACTCTTGGCTGTTTGTAAAGCATTCCACTCTTTCTCTTTATAGAAGGTGAGCCATTTATATTCACACCTGAGTAATAAAGTTAATCTTAATTTAAAGGTATAGTAAGCGATTGTAAGTTAATACATTATTATTGAAATTCACCATCTCTTCTAGCTTAATGTTTTCTGTGCATCTGTTCGTACATAGCACTGGCTCTGCACTCAGACAAAGTGGTGCCCGCTTACAGCAGTAGTTGTTGTATGCAGTCACCACTTTGTTCACAGCCTTGCTGTGTTTCCTATGTGTGGGGCGGAGCTTCTGAGGGTGCACCCTATGACATTGATAGGAGAGGTGTTTTTGTTTTGATCAATTTTGTTCAAATATCAACAAGCTTTATTCAGAATGAGTGACTAGCAGGCGCTTTCACACCTGAAAGTACAGACCAAGGTCCGGACCAAGGTTCCTGTTTTCACACTGCAGTTTTGCCAGCGCACTAAACCTTTTGTCTGACGTATATACTTCCTGCTGTCATCACTTGCATCTCCCTATACGGACATTGATTGGTTTGTAGATGGACGTGCGTCTGACGTCGCCGTGTTGTCAATTCGACAGGTAGCCTTCTATTTATTAGTCTATCCCTGCATTCAGGATAGTGGAACGTTTACAACACATTAAAAGAATGCTAACGGCGATAATGAAAGTGTAATATACTGGCACTAAATCGACCTATGGCTACTTATAAAACACCCAGGCAAATATGTGGCTAGCCTATATCCTACATGTAATTGAGCAACACTCGCCATGCGCATTAAACAAAACGAATGTCTTTTAACGTAGTTCAAAAATGTTGAAATTAATTCTAGGAAATGTGTATACAGTGAGAACGCACCTTATACCTTATTTGAATGGAATGAATGGAGAATAAAGAATGAACATATCAGCTATTAATTTCGTTGCCGCTAATATTATTACAGCCCACCATCAGGCTACCAACGTCATGCACAGTAGCCTACTCAAGACTTGTTTGTTTGCAAATAAACGTAGTGCAAAAATGGACAGTTGACATTTAATTTGTACGTTGGAATTGTTAGTCTCCTCCTCTCCCCGTGTGCTATGCGGATCATTTTTACTTACCGGCCTACATCATCTTCCTGTAATTGGTCCTAAAGTTCAAACTATCCAGAAAGTGTTTTCACACTGCAAACGAACTGAACTATTGTTCAGTTTGATCCGAACTGAGACCACCTCTTTTGGTCGGACCAAATTCTGGTCTTTTGGTTTAGACCAAACTGGAAAGTCAGAAAGTCTGACCAAACAAGATAGGTGTGAAAGCACCCTAAGATCAGTGGTACCTCCATTAACAGTGGTCTTTAGGCATCCGCCAGATATGTAAGAGTAGAAACTCTGGCTTGATCATTTATTTAATTGGAACATAGGTTGCAGATGAGGATGAGGAACCGTTCTGAGCAACCTTAGAAATACTATCCAGATTCATCTTAAATGATCATGTTAAACTTGGTCTCATTACAATGAATGACACAAGTGGCAAACATCACAATGTGCACGTTATGCAGATGGGCATTAAAAAGGCAAAGCATTAGATTTATGTGGCTCACCAACATTCTTGTTTGCCAGGGAATCACCAGCATAACCTCAAGGCTTTGAAATATATTCTTTGTCCCCCATTGCCTAGCTAGCCTCTCTGCATGTGTAAATCATGTCATACTCAGGAGGACAATTCAGCAACTGTCAGGCAACCACACAGCTTGAGCCACCCAGGGTGTTCTGGCTGCTTTAACAAACGTGAGCCAATGGATGTGCGATGCCAGAGCCCTGATAAGGCTCAGCAGTGAGGTTAAATGTGCTATGTATCAAGCAGCAAGACACACAATGTGTTTTCACAGGTGATTGTGAGGACTGATGCGGGTAAGTGTCTCATGGAGAGACCATATTCTTTCCAGATGTTTCCCAGCATGCAAAGGGAGACAGCCTTCACACGCCCTTACAGCTACAGATGCAAAGTGTCTGATGCACAGTTCTTACTGATGTGGCATGAATATGTACTGGGCATTACATTGTTTTGAAATATTTATAAAATGTACATGACAGCTAATAATTAGTTTGATGTGCAAAACCTTTCCCCCAGACAGTGGGCAACAAAGCACCAGTCGTTTACTTGGATGACATCATTGTGGACCCCCCATCCTCCCTCCTTCCTCTTTAGTGTTCACCCCCCTCCACACACACACACACACACACACACACCCACACACACACACACATTCTCTTTTGGGAACACATGTTCATTAGGGAGAAGAATTGTTTTTTTGTGAATAGCCACTGCCCCTCTGGCATGGGTGGGGCTTCACTGGACATGGGGGCATCACAGTGACTGACCTGGCTTCAGGGGTCACTTCACACACTGTTTGAAAGGAATCGCGCGTAACACACAATCTGTCTCCTAGACTCTTTACTTTATAGAATGCCTCGCACTGATTTGCATTGTGCCTGATGGTAATACACAAGTGTTTCATATGTTGGGCTGAATACAGCTTAGCAATTGACATTAGAGAGTAAGGAGGTTAACTATGGTTCCTTAAACTCTAACCCAACAGCTGACCATTGTGTAAGCAAAATAACATTTTCTCCTATAGGCAACTGTTCATTTTGCTGTCTTTATGGGTTCACAAAAACTGCTCCTATAGTGCAAACCCAATCATATGTTACAAATGCATTAACTCCAACCAGTCACAATGTAAGCACATCACACATGCATCTCATGACATTTTCATGTATTTTCATTTTGGAGTGGTGAATTTGAGTTTTATGCAATAAAAGTAATTCATATTCTTCAATATTTGGTTCTTTTGCAACAAAATGTACATTTGCCTGCATGTTTTATAGAATTAGTATTGCTTTATTGCTTTTATTCTGAAATGTCCAAACTGTTTTCTTGCTCAGCAGGTAATGGATGGCTTAAAGCCAGCTGACATGTTTTATTGTGGAAAATGTATTTAAGACGCTTGCTTTAAACTATGCTTAAGGCACACCTTTTTATGCAGACAACACTGTGCAGCATTTGTCTGGATACTTATAAAGTATGTTTAAAAAAAATGATGCATAAATATATTGATGTCAAGGCAGTGAACATACAGTCTTCGGTGAATATTAGGAGACTTTAACTTTAACCGGAGGGACTCTTTTTTAAGGGAGTGCAAATGAAAGTACCTTTCATCTCCCTAATTTACATTTTCTACAAAAGCGTGGGAAGCTGTTGCTTGAGAGGGGTAGGGAACAGTATGAACCTTTGAGAGCATTCAGGAGAGGAGTAGAGAGACATTCGTCAGCACACATGTTTGGGATTGACATGCTCTTGAGTTTCAAACCAAAACAACCACAAACCAATGAAAGCAGATGAATGTACCTATAAAGTGCTCATATTTTAGAATAACTATATATGAGGTCAATGTAGAACTCCCTGAAATAGTATAGTGTTGGAATGCTACATCAACGAAAATCTTATCTAAGATGTTCTATCGGTCTTTAGGTGTGGTGCTGTTAGTGGCCATGGTCTATCTCATATTCCTTTCATATAAGTGTATAAGGAGAATGTTCTCTGTCTTCCTGTGCGCAGTGTGTGAAAGGTCACAGATCTGCACAGAGGAGGTTTTACTGCAACCAGACCCTCTCAAGCCAAACTCCAGTAATATTGTTATGTAGAGGCTTCTCCACTGTCTATGGCACCGGTCAATATTTTGGTACTAGTAGGTGTTCTGTGTGGGCTATGCAGCCTTACGCCTCATGGAGGAAAATATGGAGATTACATAAACCCCAGTGTGGACCCCAATATGATCCAGTCCTTTGTGACTGAACCCCAGCAAGCTGCTCTTTCAAAGCCTGTTGAAGCTATTCAAAACACCAGTGGCCCGTTAACAGGCCAGGCAGGGTAATGAATTCCAAGTCCGTTTGGGGCTGTATGTGTGGGAGAGTCAGAGCTTAACAAAATAAACCCTGTCTAGCTGAAAAGGTCCAATGGTGCCCGGCCCTAGGGAAACCAGAGCAGGACAGGCCGCTCACTCCCAGGCCACTGATAGAAGAGGCAGACGTTATCTGGATTCAAGCAGCAGCTGAGCAGGTTTGCATAAACAAAATGACATGTTTGCTTTGAGAATACAACGGTCATGAAGTTGATGTTTTAATAGTGATTTTTGAGCATTTTGACCCGTAACACCAGAAGAAAGTGCTTCAAAAGCAGCATCTTTTTTTTGTTGAAAGTTTGTTATTGGAATAATTATACTGTATATTGTTTCAAAGGTTTTAGGAGAAGATTAATTTGTCTGAACTTAGAACATTACATAATTAGCATACAATTTTCTGGCTATATTTTTTGCCTTGCGTGCAATGTGAAAATGCTCATTGATTAACATGGGAGTGGATCTAAAGGGGATCCAAAGCAGATCTGCTCTGCTTCAGCTCTGTGTGTTAGACCTTGTGCCTCAGGCCTGACCCTGTTTTTCCCCTTCCTATTCTCTTCATTAGCCATTCACGTTGGCAGCTAATGCAGATCAGCGTCACTGCTCCACGTGGGGCCAGGCGGTTCAAAGGCAGCACTGCTTGGAAGTGTGTGTGTCTCCCCATGGGGCTACGGCTCTCACACACCTGCAGGGTGGTGGATGCTGAGAGGGTGTATTTGGCTCAGGGACGCAGTGTTCCTCTGAAGATGAGGGAAAGGTTTTACGGCACGCTCCTGTGAGATTGTCTCTCACGCTCTTTGAAGCTGCTGTCTTGGTGGCTGCTCTTATCTCCGCGCTTCTGTCTTTCTTCCTTTCTTTTCTTCCTTCCTTTCTTTTATTCTTTCATTTATTTTCTTCTTTTCTTTTCTTCCTTCCGTTCTTTCATTTCTTCTTTTCTTTTCTTTTCATTTCTTTTCTTTTCGTCCTTCTTTTCTTTTCTTTCTTCCTTCCTTTCTTTTATTCTTTCATTTATTTTCTTCTTTTCTTTTCTTTTCTTCCTTTTCTTTTATTCTTTCATTTCTTCTTTTCTTTCTGTCTCCGTCAACGGAGGTTTTGCCCTCGCAGCGTCTTTGCTGAGGCCTGCTCCCTCCCTCCCTCCCTCCCTCCCTCTGTCCACTCCCCTCCCTGTCTCCTCCCAAACCCCATTATCTGCCCCTCCCTCCTTCTCCTCCACATCTTCCCTCTCTCCCTCTTTCTCTCTCTCCTTTGTCTCTTGCTTTCCCCCTCCTCTCTCTCTCTCTCTCTCTCTCTCTCTCTCTCTCTTTCCATAGGTCTATCTTCCTTCTCTTCCTCTACTATTCTCCCCTTCCAGCACATGCCAGACTGTAATTAATGAGCATCATAAACCTCTCTTTCTATTAGCTACCCATTAGTAAACCTGGCAAGCCTGTCATTTTGGACAAAAACACACAGCTCCTTCATTGATCCCCACATCAAAGGGGGAACCCCACGGTTTTCGGCTGAATACACTAATTGTGTCCTCTTTCTGGATGGGGCTTTAAACAGCACCCAGCACTGGCTGCAGATATGAAGAGGAGTATATAGAAGCAGAAAGTATGGATTATACTGTAAATTGCTACGTTTTTAACAATGGAGAAGTGAACATGGGCACTGAGCGTGGTCATGTCCAAGCATTTGTTTATGCAGTAATACATACCATTTACTATTTTCAATAACTCAGCAGGCTTAGGGCCTGTTGGGAGTGTTTTATGTGCCGCCATTATCAGATAAAAAGGAATTTGTAAGTGTGACGCTAAGGTTTCCCTGCCAGTCAAGGTCTGCACCGCAAGCCAATGGGACTAAACTACTGGATCAGCAATCTGAAGACGTCTGGCCTTTTTGCATGTAGCCTGTGCAACAAAACGTGACTCTGAAGAGGACATTTGACCTGCATTTAATGTCAACGAACAAAACCCTGTGCTATAATAGCATACGCTTGGCACATCTGTGAACACCAGAGAATATCCAACATTTAAGCAAGATCCCATTTGTTGGAAGACACAGGCTCCTGGTATGCCGTGGCACACGCATGCCATGCCCCTGCCCAACCGGCGGCTGACATGGCACACACTGGGTACCACAATGCCGAGGGTCCCCATCGCCACGGGACGCACCACTGTACTTCAATCACCATTGTCTGCTGACCTTTACAGCATCCTGGGCCCTTTGTTCCTCCACATAAAGGCAACAGTCACATGGCTGCAGCTGCTCCTCCATGCCTCGGAGCCCTCTCCTCCGTGCAGACCGCTCCCTCCAGAGGGGTCCCTGGGCGTCGGGGCCCTAACATTGTTACAAGGACAGACAAAACATTAGGGCCTCCGAGTTACAGCAGGCAGGCAGCCTCAAAGCTCCCCCTTTATGCCCGTTACCAGGGAGAGCACATTGTTTTACGGTGGAATGAGCCACGCTTGGCCGCATAGCTACAGCCCTCTCCCCCTATCCCAGATCAATAAACAATACCTCCATCAGTCAGTCAGGAGCCCTGCGCTCTGAAGAGAAATGTTGTCCTCAGCTTGTGGTACAGGTGAGCACTGCTCTGCTCTACTGGAGGATTACCCACGGATGTTCTCGCGCGAGGGTCAGATGCTTTGGATCAGAATGGGCGGCGTCAAGCTCAAACACCGCATGTCCTATGAGGGAAGGGGGTCGATTGGATATTTGAGGGTCTGGTGCCTGTGAGATGGAAGTCAGTCTTTCCACCCACCCTCTACCGCGTCTCTCTCATGCTTCAAAGGCAGGGCTGTGAAATAGGGCCCGCAAAGCCATCTCTCCGTTGGCCCCTTCAAAGGACAGGAAGTGTGTCAGAGGGGACAGGCCTTTCCCAGCAGAATTCAGACGAGCCGCTATAATAACAAGCTCATCTGCGTGTCTGTGGCATGCTAGTTCAAAGAGCAGATTCCTCCTGGTGCAACGTGTGGTGATAGACGTAGGATGCGGAATCTGCTGTTTAGCAGAAATGTACACAGAGTGCTGCATTAGCGACATGTGTCCAGGGTCAACGTCCTCTGATCAGAATGACATGGGTTTATGTCAAGTTGTACTTGATTACAACTATGTGTGGCCTATATTTGCAGTATACTGAATAGTGTGCAGGCTGCTTGTTAGAAAACGCGTGCAATATTTGCCGAATACTTTCTGCACTTCCTTGGCAACCTTCCATATAGGGGTGTGTGCTTCACGCTCTGTGGCAGAGAACAGAGGTTACCAGGCAAGTCTAGATGTTTAGACAGTAGGATGTTACTGTAATAGGCTGGGAACTCATTAAAAGCCTGTAACATGAACTGTGGCAGTTGATGTTTGATTCTAGGTATACTAATTACATGTTGTATTTGTTTCATATACTCTGAATCATATATTACTTTGGACGGACTGTTTTTTTTGTACAGAGCTCGTCGTCTGTTAATGGAATATAATGTGGGCTGGGGAGGGAATTGTCAACACAGTAGAATCATGTGCCCATATAATTAATACATTTTTTTAAATTGCATCTGCTTATCATATTGGGCCTATAGACATCTTTCTAAAGGCAGAACTACCGTCATGCAAATGTTCATCGCACAGGCACTGTTGCCTGAACCGGTTCATTCCATTCAATTGTAGCCTGTCCAAACCAAAGTTTCCCTAGTTTGTCATTTAATTATAAATAAAATAAAATTCTAAAGTTTACAGAAATGTATTACTTTTCTTCTTAATGTATTGCTTTTGTGTGCCTTTGTTTATCTACAGCCTATTTGGGAAATGCAACATTTTGGCCCACCAACACCCATGGCTTCAGGTATGAGGGCTCAAGGTGTCCAGAAGAGATGGTGGCTATACCTGGCCTGCTGGAAACATATGGCAGGTGGAGCCAACCATGGTCGTAAACTTTAACACAGCCTGCACTTTAGTTATTTAGGGGCCCTTATCACGTGGGCTCAATCCACTGAAACATGGCTTTATATTGTCTTGTATATGAGCAGCACTTCCAGCCATTTGGCTTTTTGTTCTAAAAAATGGAGCAATGTCTTGCCTAAGAGATCTGCTTTGGTTGGATATGCATGTTGCATAAAAGTAAACATAGTCCTAAAACATCACTGTTCCAGGCCTTGCATGAGAATTGTTTAGATTAAAGATCTTATTACAAAGCTCAATGTTAAAATTGCATGTCATATAATCAATAGTTTTGTGTTGCTATCTCTCTATCTCTATAATATTAATACTACTACTACTACTACTACTACTAATAATAATAATTATAATAATAATAATAATTATTATTATTATTATCATGATGTTATATTTTAATAAGGGATAAACTTTCATGTGTTCCGTCGGTCTAATAAAGCAAAGTTGCACTTCTAAACTTGGGCGAAATGTCAGTCTTTGAGCTGTATCTGCGGGTTTTGGTCACTGCCTCCTCCGTATGAGCGAAGATATGCCTTATAGTAGGACGGGGGGAGGACGGGGGTAAGACAGGGGAGGACGGGAGGGAGCGAGAGGAGGAGGAGTACAAGGCTGGGGGAAGGGGGGTGCTGATCAAAGGCTGCTCGGCGCTCAGTCGTACTACCGTGAACTAAACAGTCTACTCTCCGTACGGACGCGCCTGGATCTGGATTTAGCTGTATTTGGATTATATTATAGGTCTGGTGGTTTTAAATTCCAACTCAATGCATAGACATGGGTAAACTGCATTCGAAACATGGTAAGTAAGGTTTGTTCTTGTTGAGAGAAATATCAGCGTGTGGTCCGTAGTAGTAGTGTGCACTTGTGAGTCGATACTTTCAAGTAACCCTCTTTCATTCTGTTTCTATTCTGTTTTCCCACACGAAAAGCTGCTATTTGTAAACCCAGGGAGAGTCCAGAAGGTAAGCAAAATATTTCTATAATTGCATACAAAATAACATACAACTTCCAATAAAGTGTAGTTATAGAGTAGTTTTTTTTTGTTAGGCTGTTTTTAGTCTTTACACCCGCAGACTGCACAACGTTTGTGTAAGAATATAATCGTCTTTTGTTCATAAAGTCTTTTTTTTTCTTTCAGGCGACAGTTTTGTAGTTAATGCCTGCTTGGCAAGGAAAGGAATCGACGACTGGTTGGTGAAACAGAAATACTATTGCACGTCTCGTCTGGAGCAACAGGGCTGTCAGCACAAGAATAACTGCGGCTTGGCTCATCGGGTAAGTAGCGAAGTCGTCTTCAGACTGCTTACTACTTTCGTAAAGAATTATGAAGGGGATACATCTGGTGGCCAGCCAGAGTCTGATTGTAGTTGAGCGCATCTCCCGCTTACGGAACTTCTTGCAGCAAGTTCAACATTCCACACATCTGTTTACGTTTCATTTTGTTATATCGCATAGACCTATGTTTTCTTTCGATAAGCAGTGGCCACTTTGTTATTCAGCTGCTGAAGTTATCCAAGGGACCATTTCTTGCAAAGTTGTAAAGTACTTGAAATTATGTTGGGTCTGAACAATGTCAGATAGTGCCTAATAGCTTACATGTGTGTAAATAACGATTAAACTAGCTAAGGATATGGATTTAGTGCTTTCAGTGTAGAATGTTGCTTTTTGTGTTAGGCCTATATTAGGTTTATAGGCTACTACTGGTTTCAGAGGTATGTTCCAACTGGACACTAATCACCCATTCATTTTATATTTCACATAATTGGGCAATTAAAGACACCAGACTCGAATCTACTTTTATTTTCCAGAAACATTCTTTTTTAAATTCCACTAGACTGCTTTTCACCCATCTAAAATACTGCCTCAGATATTTGGGACAAACATATTAAATTAGCATTAACAGGAGTTGAAGCTTTGCTGCTATGGTTGTCTAGAGACAGACAGGGGAACGTTGTCGGGGCAGGGGAGAGAGTGAGGTCATGGCTCTTTTGCAATTTGGCATCATGGTAAACACTTTGCTGTTGTCGTCAAGTGAGGAAATCCTCTGGAATGGCTTCAGAGGGGCTGTAAGCCTCTTTTGTTGTGATGCTTCCCTCAAAGGCAGCTTGTTTGGGAATGGAAGCTCATCAGAGAAAATAAAGGAATATCTCAACATCCACTCACAACCAAGTTTAGTGTCTATTGCATTTGGAACTTTTCAATATTCTCTTTAATACCAAAAGTTAACAGTAAGACCACTTTTCATGAAGTGTCATGCCAGATATTAATATCAGTCAATTAAACAGTCTGCTGTATAATTTAATCTGTGTCTATCAGTAGCAAAGTTATTCATGCTTATGAAACATTCATTGGTTAAACAGCTATATTGTTATCGTAATTAAGGGCACATCAATGAGCATGCTAACTTAAAACCTGAGGAAGATACACTTAGGCTTGAGCAGGAAGCAAGATATCTCTTTATCAGAGTTCAAGCCAAGTCTAAAGTCTGCTATTGTTTTTCCATCCCCTCCACAGTGGGTTGATAGTGTTTAGCTTTCAGCACAGTAATAGCGATTGGACAACTTTCATGAACATTCCTATTTGAGGTGACACACCATGATAGCATGTGACTAGCTGTGGGGTCTGGACCTGGCTTTGCATGTTGCACTTCCATACCTACCGTATTGTCAGAGCTGCTCAGAAAGACGTATCTTCAATAAACATCTTAACATGATCATATTTATCCTATCCAGTGTATGACAGGGTGGTGTGTATGTATGGTGTGTGTATAGGACCCGATTGCGGATAACTGATCTGGAATGCAGGCACCAAACCAAAACCATATGATCTTTAATAACCAATGCACAAAATAATAAATATTCTAACCAGGCTTAAAACAGTATACTTACAGTGTGAATCAAAAGCCAAAAACTACAATAACTGAAGTAACTTGTTGAGCTGGGTACAGTGATAGTCCAGGATAGTTTCCAAAATCAGACAGTCAACTAAGTTGCACTCTGTTAAAGAAGGCAGTTTGTTTGTCTGATTGGTTAGAGTGGAGGGCATTATGCATCTATGTGAAATGTTGTGATTCCTCGTCTGTCTGGCAAAAAAGTGGACTCACAAAATATTTGTGTTTCCTTGTTTTAACTGATTTGAGCAAACATTACAATGACAACATTGTATTTCATGAATACGTTATCATAATCCCCTAAAATAATTTTGACATAGCGACTCTTTCTGTTGCAAGTATGTTTTGGTGTAGTTATCTTTTGTGTGCTTTGTAGAAATAATACTGTTCTTTGTATGGTAATGGAAACAGAAATATAACAGGTTGGATGATTGGTTTTGTTCTGTGTAAATCATTTTGGTCTGTGCAAGAAATGTTCAGGAACAAAGGTGTTTTTTATTTGTGAAATCAATATTTATTTAATGTTTTACTTTTGTTTAACATTGACAATGGCTGGTGTTTTTGCTGCATGAAAGTTACATTAAATATTAAATCTATAATTAATCCTTAGTTCCTTTTGTTAAAATAACAAAATTCTCTCCCAGCATAATAAACACCTTATGATGTAGTTTACCTAAACTTGTTTGAGCTGTAGCTTTATATGATAGCATAATATATTTAAAACTTTTATTTGTATTACTTCCAAGCTATTCACTTTCAGTACTGTAAAGCCCTTTTCACACATGCTGATTAACCCTGCATTTTACAGGGACCGTTCCTGCATGGGGTAATGTGTAAACCTGTTTATTTGCTACCGTAATTTCCCACCTTGCGACCTACAGTTCCTAACATTCCATGGAAAATGTCAGTATGGCTGAGATGTGAATGAAGGCAGAACTAATGCACGGACAAGCACTTCATTCTGACGCAAGAAGTGTTCACATAGAATGAGCAAGACTGTATTTAACAGATACAAATACACCTTTTATATGCCTTGAACATTAGCCTACAACTTTACACTCATCTTGAGTTAAGCAGGTTTACTGGATTTACTAGACAATGTAGAACTACTAACGTGTCCCGTGAACAATATTGCTGCAATTAATAGATTTGCTGACATTTTTTTATATTTTTATTAGGCTATGCTTGGTTAGAACACTATGGAAAATGATTAGGGCCACATGTTCTAACTTTAAAGTCAGAATTCTGAGATTGTTGAGTTGTAAACTTAAGTCTCCTGAAGTTATTTAAGGTGCTTGGCAGCATGCATAAAGTGTTGCATTAGCTAACGCCCTCTGCTGGACTGTCCAGGCTATTGTACTATGCTGGTATTAACCACGGCATGTATGAACAGGCGCAAGAGGTAAATGTCCCTGGATGGAGCTGCATGTCTATAGAGAAAATCACTACGTGTGCCTGCATGGTCATGCAGGTTTTTTCCCAGGAACAATGTGTGAAAAGGGCTTAAAATGCAACGATCCTCCATTGCAACCCACCAAATCAAGTGTTGTTTGTGAAAGCATCCAGGTCTTCTTTCACAAATTCTGTCATAAAAGCTGTGTGGTTTGTCCTCCTTGTTATACAAGTCAGCCCCTTAAGAGCGGTCTGTGTTGAATAGGATACCTGGTGAGAGTGTTATGTATTGTCTTGTCCATGAGTTGTCCAGGAGAATGTGGATCTGGGTGTCAACAGCAGGATGTCTAACATCGGAATGCTTTTGATGCAATGTTCCTCATCTGAGAGAATGTCTCCTGGAGGCATACCATTAGCAGGCGTTTTGACTAATGCCATTGCCAGCATGAGTGGAGAAAGATTATAAAGGACAATTGCAATGCAGCGATTGGTCGCATTTTACAGCTCGCAATGAATCACTAGAGTAGCCAGTACTGCTGTACTTTTACTAGAACATTCCATGTGAGCTCGGTTCACGGTGAGTGGTGTGGACAGGTGGGTGGGTGAGAAGATCCACACGTCCTTTCTCTCCAGTGTACCGCATGGTGTCCACACCTAGCCAGTGAACCTCACGCCATACTTCTGTGGGAGCCTAGCCTGTGCTGAGAGGGCCAAAGGATTCTGTGGGCTAGTTTGTCTGCCAGGCCCACAAGTCACTCCTGGTTGGCGGTACGTTTCCAAACGGATGGTCTGTGGATTGTGGCCCTCATCACTCTCAGGACGGACGTCAAAACAAAAGGTGAAGATGGATGGTCAATCTCTATAGCGGTGGTCTCTCCCCTCCCCCAGTGTGGCCTGTCTCCTGGGCTCCATCTGTCCCTATAGCGTTTCCACGGCAGCGGCCCAGTGCTGTCTGTGGTGGTAGATGTGAAGTGGGTCACGCAGGGAGGTGTTTACTGTGACACCCACGACCCTTTCCCTCACGCCAGGCCCTGCTCTCTGGCTAGTAGAAGCAGCACGCTCCCCTCCAAGCCCACCCTGCCTCCACCCCCACAGGCTCCTCTTCCTAAGTGTTTCCAATGCGCCTCCATCTAACCCCAAACGAAATACTAAACACAAAGCCGAGTTACATCTGACGACAGAGTGCATCTTAAAAAGCAAATCATAGTGGGACCTCAGCCCCCAGAGCCCCTTGTATCACAGTGGGTTGCCAGCTCTCTGATATGTGTGTTGTGGTGGTGTTGTGTGTGTGTGCGTGTGTGTTGGAAGCAGGCCTAGCTTTTAAACACATTCCCCTGGCCTCTGACAATGATAAGAGACATGGAGTCTTCATGCTGCCTCTGCCCTCCCCTGGATGCTGAACGCATCTTTCAAAAGCACCCTCCTCGCAATGAAACCACATCAGAAGTATCTGCAGACGACAGAAGCAGTTTTCATCTGCAGATCTTTGGCTTTTGGTACGAGTTTAAAGGTATGCTCCTCAGTTTGTGCGTGAAATCACCCGTGGTGTTGAAAAACATTGTTTTGGTTTGAAACTCCAAGAGTGTGTGTGTGCGTGCTCCTTCCTTCCACGCCTCAACGCTGACAGACTTAAATTCCTCCACACTCCGCTGCGCTCACATAGTCTGTGCAAGTACGTGCACACTTGCGTTGCAAAACGTAAGCAGCATGGGAGACGGACTGGGGTTCTGGTGGCACTGTAAAACAATTTAGTAGGGTATGGTGAGCTAGTTTCCATGAGAACTGCTCTGAAAAAGTGAGAGGTGTGTGTGTGCATGTTTGTGTGGTGTGAGTGCCTATGTGTGTGAGTGCGTGCATTGGCTGCCCCTCTCCCACAGAGTGCTGCCCCATCTGAACTCCCCTGGGACAGTCCCTTTGAAGAGGCTGGGAGAGAAGTTTGGAGCCACACTAAGAGAAAAGAAAAGCGTTTTGGGGGTGGGGTGCTGGGGGGGCCTGAAGGGGCTTAGCACCTGGCTACAGAGGGGCTCTGTGGTTTCTCTTTTTCCCATGGGAAGATGTGCAGGAAGTGCGCTAATGTCAGCTTCGCCAGGGGACAGGGAGGTTCGTGGCTGGCATTGTGGTTTTACATCCGGCGTTGTGTGTCACTGATAAACCAAAGGCAGGGGTACAATACAAAGTGGGTAATTGTTGTCAAAGTTGCCTTCTGGGAATGGGTTCTGTGTAGCCCTGATAATAGAGAAGTAAGGATGTAGCATGAAGACACTTGATCATGTTCTCAGCAGTTCTGGAAAGCTACAGCTCACTGAAGCCATTATGCATACTTACTGGAGATAAAAATAGACAAATAGTCTTGAGCTTGATTCCACAAATTGTCCAATATGTTCAGTGAGCGTTCTGAACCGTGGTAACTGGAACAGTGCGTTTGGTCGTCCATGCCACCAAGGCAAGGCAGCTTTATTTATGTACCATATTTCATACTTGGCAGCAGTTCAAAGTGCTTTACAAATAAGATAAGCAAAGGACAAATAAAAAGACAATTGATTAAGATAAGGGCACCAGACATTACACAACGTGTCTGGAAAAATTAAGGTTAAATAATATCACTATTACCCATGATCACATTATAATAGTAAGTAAGTAATTGATACCCCAAAGGGTGACATGCGGTTGACATGTTTTTGCAGTTGTCCCGTGTATGCAGGGCTAAAAATAGTGCTTTGTGCATTTTAGGTATGAGACATGAACCATTACGGGCGATTGGTGGCAGTGTGTGTGTGTGTGTGTGTACTGTATGTGCATGTGTGTGCACTGTATGTGCATGTGTGTGCACTGGGCACATGAGGGTATGTCTGGAATTGCCTGTCCGGATGCACGCCAGAGATCAAAGGTGCTTGAGGGAATGCGCTCTGAATCCCGGAGGATTAGCATCTGAGACGCGTGCTTTGTTTCTTCCATATCTGCTCACTGGATAGCCTGCTGTCGTCTCAAAGTGTTTACATGATATGACATGACATGCTCTGGAGCATGTTTTTAAAGATCCTATGTATGCTTTGAGGTTGTTCGTACATTGCATTTGCTGTATGCTCGTAGCAAGATGTAACTTTATAACCGCTGCTTGTGAGTTGGTCAACACTTTGACCTTCCTAGTGTTTACATCGTGTGTGAAGGTTATCAAGCAGTTCTCTAGCTGGGTGAACCTACAGGCCTGCTCGTACCAGCGAGGATGGGAGAGCCACTGTGATGCGTCGGCTCTGGGCTCTCTAAAGCCTTCCATCAGTGTGCCTGTTCTAATCAGCCACTTAAAAGGCTCTCCTGGAGTGGGTGTTTAAGCATTTAAACCCTGAATAATTCTCTCCTGTTTGTTTATCAGGTTCCCCCGCGGGCTGCTGCTTTGGCCCGCATAGTAAGCACTGAATAATTTGACTGGCTGTGCAAAGTGTTTTTGTAAATAGGACGAGATCGACATCTGCATAAAGCGACTACCATCCTCTCACGAGAGCACGCGTGTTTGCACGCACATACGCACCCATGTGCGTGGATCTGTTTATCAGCGCTAACAGGCGTAGAATCCCAGCTTGCATTTCTTCCATTCACCGTGTTTGTTTTTCAAACACACACACACACACACACACACACACAGGGATACACCATGATGGGCTCCACAGCTTCCCTCAGCCTGGCCAACATATTTATCCTTGTGCTGTTAGAGAAGCCTAAAGCCACCTGAGGCCCACAGAATAGAGGAAGTAGGCTTAGGTAAACAGAGCATTGTGCCTCCCCAGACATTGGGACCAGGGCTCATCGCATGGCGCCGGGCTGGAGGAGGTCTGAATGGTCTGTTAAGGGATGTTATTGGTAAAGGGGAAGGCCAAACAGAGGAGGAGCACAGCTGAAAGGAAGAATGTCTCCCCCGGTGTGTTTATTATAATACACAGGTGCTTTAACCCATAGAGGACCTCAGCATGCAGACCTCTGCATCCCCACAAGGGCCATTTGCTGTGCCTTTAACACTATATCACAGCCTCCCCCCCCATTTCTCCTGTTGGAACAATAACTCTCCTTGACCAGAGAGCACCTCTTGTGTGTTAGGAAGTGATAAGTAACTGCAGGCTTTCTGCATGTATTCCACTGGAGTGAAGCCACATAGTATTTGTGTTTTTTTGTAGCTCAGGAAGGACTATTTGTGTTCTCTGTCTGTTTCTTAATGGCAGGCCCATGTATGGGCAGGGTTGTCTAGGGGTTAGCATGGACTCCCAGTCAAAGTGGTGTGAGTTGATGCCCAACTGCCCAGCCTGCCCGTAAGTGTCCTTGAGCAAGATGGCTAACCTCTACCTACTCCTTAGTAGGCCTACCTATACTGTGGTCTATACACATATAAATGTTTCTCTCATTGGGCTATTTTTATTATAATTTTTAAAGTAATATGGCGATATTAATTATACATCCAAAACTATACTTTTTTGCTATGTAGTAGGACAATCTGACATGGTAGAGGGCTTTTAACATGGGAATTGGCATCCCGCTCTCCGTCCTGCCCGCCTCTCATGTGAAAGGCAGATGTACTGCAATCACAGAAGCGATGCGTCTGGTTTTGAGGTATCCATGAGAACAGAACAGTAAACAAACCAAGTAGATGACCAAAAGGTAGATGTATTAACAGTCTCTAAATAAACCTAGTCTACTTTATTTATGAATTAAGACAACATATGTGGTGAATGTTAAATGCATGCAATTTGCGCATTTTCTTACTCGTGTCTCAGGCTGGCAAACGTAGTGTGTGTGGCCAATCAGCGTCGTGCTATTAGCTACAGGCATGGGTAGGTGTGATAAAGGCTACTTGAAACAATAACGTAGGTGATACAATATAGCATTTTATTAGAATGTATTAGAAGAGCAATAGAAAATATGTTTCCACTCTTCTCGTTTTACTGTAAGAGTGAATAACAACAACAACAGGCTATGCTGGGTCACAGGTTCATCCAATCACCTGCAAAGTATTTTATTTTTTTTGTGCCTGCCTTTTTAAAACAGTTTCAGTTTCTTAGGAGTAGAGTGTAGGTATGCCATTGTGTATTCGTCTTTATGATAAGCAGAGTGATACAAGCCACTAATTCTAAATAGAAACCTGCCACTGGCACCAGCCAGCTTGTATACAGTAGTCAAAGTCTCTATTTATTTCTGCAGCCAAGCCTAGAGTTGAAAAGTTTTCTGTAATTAAAAATAATTTCAATCCACACACTCAAGAAGGTCACATGTGAGAGGTGTGCAGAGGTGGTGACCTGTGGCTGGCAGAATACCAGCCTAGGTGTGTGTGTGTGTCTCAGTCTGGGCTGAGATGAACATGTCGATGCGGCCCAGCTTGCCAGCTGTAGAGACAAACGCCATGCAGCCTGGCTGTCCGCAGTGACGAGGCTCAGCAAATGGTTTAGCAGCAAGGTGAAGAAGACGGTGCTGGCACTGTCGTGGTGTGGATGTCACTGACTACAGTTACACTGCAACACATGCTTTCACTTCTAATTCTAACGGCCTGTTGCCATGGTATCAAATCACTATGCCCATTGCTTGTATTCTGTGTCCTTATATATTTGTATTGTTTTCATGTAGCCTATGTATAATAACCCTAACATAACACTTGTCCATGAAAAATAAATACAGATTGTCCATTCGCTTAAGCAAGAATAAGTAGCTAACAATTAATTGAATAGGAACTTTCACACCGGAGGAACTTTTTTGTAGTTCTTAGAACTGCTGGAGAAAGTACTTCCTTTTTGTGTGTCAGTGCTGCAGGAACAGAGAACGATCTCCAGCTCAACCTAAACTCACTACATACAAATGCATAGCGCCGATAACGTCTTCCATGGTTGTTGTAGCTTTCAGATACCAACAGTCGTCTCACGTCACTTCAGCTCCTCCCAGCGGGGGGGAATGCAAGCGGAAAAAAAAGGTTTGCGGTTTGTAGTTCTCACCTGTGGGTATAACTAAGATCCTAAAAGTGTTTTGTGCGAAAGTGCCTTATGTTTGCAAAATTATGATTTAAAATGTGTGTCCCTGGGGTGCTTTGGTGTTTGTGTCAAGGAAGCGTTTGGGAATGAACCCCTTGAGGCCAAGACTAGTGGGTCGTCTTGTCATTTATCTGTGGTGAGAGGCTTAAGTGCCATGCTGGGAGCCGTTCTGTCTGAAGCCTTGTCCCTCCAGGGCCTGGCCTGCAGCACTTCAGACAGGCGCCTGAAGTCACCCAGGCCTCTATAGCACTGTCTGCACTCTGACGATACTCCAGCTAATGAAACGGCATTACAGCACGCACACACACATGCACGCACGCACGCACAGTGTCCATGCTGCACCTAGTACTATTGTCCTGAGAGTGATGTTCCAGAGCCCTTAGTTCCCTTTATGAAAGCAGGGCTCTACTTGTGCTGCATTAACCTCACAGGCCCATGGAGATGAGGTGTGTCTCTTTGCATATATAGCTCTGTTTTGAATTCAAAGGGGCCATAGTGTTGATTTGTTTCTCTTGGCTGAAGGAGCCACCTGTAAAGCAATGCCAAAAGATGGATCTTCTCCATTCCCCCCCTTGGGCCAGCCCCAGCAGGGCTTCATGGGCTCAGGCAGGGAGAATGTATTCATGGACGACAGGCCTAAGCATACATGACTGTGTGCACTGCATGTAGGTTATCCTCGGACACATGCCAGCTGCTGCAGATGTTGCAACAGTTTGTATTTATGAGTGTATGGTCGAATTTGGCTTTAAGAATAGATTAAGTCAGTTGAAATTAATGTATCTTCTTTCTCTGACCCTTGATCTACAATTTGCATCTTCCTGATCCCCTTCTTTCATCTGAGAGAAGGCTTTGATAAACAACCTGATGATAAATTGTAATTGCTCTGGTTACATATTTTTCAGAGTGGAGCCCTGGGAAACGAGCATGGTTGAATGCCCGAGGGGCTGGTGGTGTTGTAAAAGCTTATCTTTGCAGGTGTTAAAGATTTGTAAATGGCTCATTAAAGCATCGGCCAACTCCACTCATGAAACACAAAGGAGGTGGAAGGAGGAGGCAGCTTGTATCTGAAGCTCCTAGACGAAGGCCGTAAATCTCTGCTAATATTCCACATCGCCTTTGATGTCAGTGAGGTAATGTGACCAGCAATGTTTGCAATCCCACTTTGAGAGAGGACTGTTGGCTGCGGCACACGTGCGTGCAAAGCTGCAAGTTTAGACATACTGTACATATACAGCACATATCAGCAAGACTTAGCATGTGTTAGGCCACTGATCTGAACTAGTGGTGTAAAAAGACATGTATAAATCACAGATGCATATCACACCAAGATTAAAAATCAGCTCATGGGCCTCCACATTTTTAAAAAGACAGTTTTACTCTATAATAAATAAAACAATGAGCATACTGTGCACCACATTGATACTAGATCACATTTAATTTAAGCTTTTTAGCCTTTATATGATCTTTTTGTGTGTGTGTTAGAGAGAGAGCGTCATATAAACTATAACCCTCTGGCATGTGTTGTTTCTGCTGCCTAAACACACATCACAGTGACTTCCTGCAGCCTGTCCACGACTATAATTCACTTCCTGGGGCGTATGAAGAGAGGTGTGTGTGTGTGTGTGTGTGTGTGTGTTTGTGTGAGTGTGTGCGTCCACAAGGTGGCCCTCACACCCCCCTCCGGGACCTCAGAATAGCGACCTCTTGGTTCTTATCTAGATGATTGAGAGCGACCTCTTGCCTGCTGGTTGCTTTCATCCATTGTTGACATACAGTTCATATTGGGGTTTTATCAACCCCATGGGTCAAAATGCTAAATATTAAAGTCTATTGTACGATGAGGCAACAAAAATTGTGCCTTGATGTTTTTTATTATGTTTGCATATCCAAGGTTTACAACCATTAACCTCTGGAAAGGTGTTGTAAAACACAGCAGATAATATGACTTTAGCAAAGCTGACTGCTTACAACCTCGTTTTTTTTGCATTCATACACTGTAAGTTTTAACACTGTCCAGACAACCTATAAGCACTCTGTATATTACAATGGAGGATATCATGATGAGAGAGACCCTAGTCCCTTTGTACAACACAACCCTGTCTAATGTGGATAGAGAGACATGCAGATACCTTGATATTGGCATAGCTTGGCTTCCATCTGCAGCTGTACAGATGAAGATCAGCCCCTAAATGCACCCCCCTCCCCCCTCCTCTTCTTAAAGCGTGGCCATCTCACGACAGCTTCGCTACGCTGCATGATTATCTGAGATCTTAATGTCATGTGTGCAAAGCGATCTCCTTTGAAGCCTCTCCGAGGCGCATCCCTCTTCACTCCATCACATCAACACCTTCCCTCAGTCTTGGCTTGGTCTCAGGGCGTCATGTTTTACTGCAGAGTGCTGCTCTGAAGGGGGCTGTTTAATGGCAGTGCTATATCTCCAGGAGCTGAAGGAAGGGTGACAGTAAGCCAGGTTCTGGGCTCATGTCTAGCCAGTGACAGACTACTTTATTTAATTTTTTTACCCACACATTATGGGTCAGCACTCCGTGAACTCTAATCCTGCTCCCTCCAGATAGACTGTGCTCCAGATTTCGGTGTTGCGCTCAGCGGCACTTTGAAACTGTCTCCTGAGTGTCTCAGTTTACGTTTTTGGGGGTGGCGGGGGAGGGGTACTTCCTATCCAGAGGTCTTGTGTGAGTAACACTACACCTTTAAGCTAATTTGCAGCTCCTAAGATGTTTTTTGTTGTTTTACTTCTTGGCTTTCAACATTGAGGTCACTGGAAGCACCAGAGCTTTAGAAATGCTCTAGGCTGGACTTGACAGGACTGGATATTCTTCATCATGCTTCCATAAACCATTCCATTTCTGGTTATTCAAACTGTTAAATTAGCAGATATTCCAGTGAATTTGGTGTGAACAGACTACCGACATTGTTTCACAGTACACACAGAGACATCTACTGGTGCAACATGAGCTCTTTGTACCTATGAGGGACATGAAAATATTCATTAGAACTATATTCTGCGGCTACTGACGCTATCACACCACCAAGGTCTCCCATGCTTCTGTCTCTCCCAAATGTCCCCCTCCTCATCCATCACCTCAGTACCCTGCAGTTTCTACCAATTATTGGCTTCCCCCTCTAAACAATAATAGGGTACTCTTGAGCCAAGTATACTGAGGGCAGTTTTGTGCATGGCTTTAAGAAAGCCTGTTTTACTTGTGATCCGTTTGCAACATTGACACTGTTTTTGTGCAATGCGGCAAATTATGTTGTTAACAGCTCATTTGGTAACATCTCAAACATTTGATCCACAACCCACCAAACCCTTCAACACACAGTAGTCACACTATACAGCCTCACTATACAGCCTCACCATACAGCCTCACCATACAGCCTCACTACATAGCCTCACTACATAGCCTCACTACATAGCCTCACTATACAGCCTTGCCATACAGCCTCACCATACAGCTTCACAGCTTCACCACACAGCCTCACCATAGAGCCTCACCATAGAGCTTCACCACACAGCCTCACCACACAGCTTCACAGCCTCACCATAGAGCCTCACCATAGAGCTTCACCACACAGCCTCACCACACAGCTTCACAGCCTCACCATAGA
>JAODTR010000018.1:6554063-6565209 GCA_025399935.1 Amblyopsis rosae
GCCTCACCATAGAGCCTCACCATAGAGCTTCACCCCACAGCTTCACCCTGTAACCCAGGGGATTCTAGCGTTCTACTGAGGCCCTAGCACAGATCCCACCTCTCTCCCTGCGTAGTCCTGCTTCCCGTTGCCAGCCCATGCTCTGGATGTCTGGTTGTCATAGACCTGAAGGTGTCTTCAGTGCTGGGGCCCCTGGCCACATCCATAATGTGACTTTTCCTCCATGCGGTTCCAGCAACGTCAGCGCTGCTCCAGAGACCTGCCTCCACTCATTCCTGGCACGCGTTCAAGGGAAGCTGTCATCGGCTACGTAAACTGTCAGTCTGTGTGGCGTGGAGGCAGACATCATCGAGGCTAAATGGCCATGTGGGACTTTCCCACAGTCGCACGCTAACACACACTACTTGTACTGTAATGTACCCTATTGCTCTGAAATAGAGTGCAAACTTATACGAACACAAATAGAAAGTCCAGTCGTTCTGTGAAGACTATGCAAAGGGTGAGGAGGTAACTTTATGCCCAACATGCTAAGCTCAACACAGGCACCTTCAACCTTTGCTCTCTCCTGTCCTTACCCTTCACTGGTAGAAGTCACAACATATGACTCTTTTTTTTACATGTCACTCAAGCGGTTGTGGTGGATAGAGGCTAATTCCTGGTCTGCTGCAAGACGATATATCAGAAGGTCACTGCAGTGACCTTCATTCCTGTGTCTCCTCAACTCTGGAGACAGTACTGTATGTCTTAGTTATTAAGTACATTTACATGTAATACAATGTGTCTGAGGGGACATCTTTGATGTATAATATGTGTAGCCTGGCAACAGTGAAGGGGGTTGAACAAAACACACGGGCTATACTGTACGGTCCTCTTAAGCACCTGGCTGACACTTTATACTTTGGTATCCACACAACATTAAGCATAGTGTCTGGAATAATGATGGGGAGAAAGAGGGTTGGTTATGTGCCAAATCCTTTTCCAGATACCATAAAGCCTGCAGCTCTGGCAGAAGGCTTCAATTGAAGGTCCTTTAAGCAGTGTGTAGCACAAGCCATAAACATCTTAACACTATTTAACACACTGCATCTCTTTTAGTAGTGCTCAGTCTTCTTGTGCACAGATAAGGTGCTAGTTTTAGTACAACATTGCCGCTGCAAGTTATGGCTCTTGGAAAGGAAATACCAGACTCAGTGGAATCTGGTTGAACCAGTAGGCTGAAATATGTATCCTCATGCATGTCTGCTTGGCATAGGATATGCTCCCCTCACCGTGGCCTCGGAATACGTTCACATAGTTATTTACTGATTTATGAAACCACACTTGACTACAGCTTAATTGTCTTGAAGAACCAGGTTCTACGCAATATTGAAAACCCATCTGAACCCTACCCAAGCACCAGAACCATTTACCTACTAGTATAGAGGAGACGGAGGTCTTCTGAGGAAGCAGGGTGGTCTCGTGGGTCAAGAGACCGTTCCTTAACTTTTAGGTCACAAATGTGATCCCCACAATGGCTTCTCCAGTGAGCGTGAGGTACCATGCTGAAGTGCCTTTAAGCAAGACACTGCTCTTTCATCATGCGTTCATTGTAAATCAGTCCAGATAAGAGTGTCAGCTAGATAGCTGCACTGTGAAAAGAGCAGTGAGTTGCAGTGAGCTGCTACATCGGCCCTCATTGATCTGCAGAGAGGGAGTGGCACCGGGCTTCACTTGGTGTCACCAGAGTCACCAGTGAGGGTGAGGGGATTAAGCTCTTTCTCACAAGCCTGAATGGACCAATGCTGCCTGGGTCCAACCCTGAGAGTTCCTGCAGCCATTAAAGCCTCTTTTTCTGTAGAGAAAAGGCCCTCACAGCTTGACAAAGAAACTGCTTTCATTGTTTCCTTTGGGGAAAATAAAGCTC
This sequence comes from Amblyopsis rosae, assembly GCA_025399935.1. Lineage (NCBI taxonomy): Eukaryota > Metazoa > Chordata > Actinopteri > Percopsiformes > Amblyopsidae > Amblyopsis > Amblyopsis rosae. Next base: position 6,555,967 of record JAODTR010000018.1, read on the forward strand.
AAAGTGAGAAAAATTTATGCGTTTTGCTGCTGGGAACAAATGGATCTTTAAATGGGAACACCCTATTTATTATATCACCTCTGTATGTTATTCTGGTGGTGTGCAACATTTTAGTTAATAGTTGCCAGTAATAACAGGAATAAATCTTAATAAAATCCACCTAATGTTATCAGGTCATTGACACTGAATGTATTCCTTAAGCCATTGGGTTGGGCTTTCTGGGAATAAGAAATAATTCTAATAATTTGGTAATAACCCTTAAACAAATGTTCTGCAGCCCATATAATTCTCCTCTCCTATCAACGTGTTGCATTGAACTAGATCATATTCAAATCTGGACCTTTAATTGTGGAGAAACATGTAGGTCCTCATAGTATTAGAAAAACATGCAGTACTTTTAAACAACCTTGAATTAGTGAAGTCTTTAAGGTTTAATGCTTTACTACACTTTATTATGAAATTACTAGTTATGTTCATTTCCACTTTTATACGACTGGTAAAAAATGTTTTTGTGTAATTCAAATAGACTTAAATAGCCTCAATGGGCCTTCCATTGAACAGATGCCTTACACAAAGATGTCACAAATGGTAATCATCCAGTCATCGGCCTAAGCAGAAGCATTATTCATAGATTGTGATATAGTGTGTTCCCTTCTGCCAATTAGATGTTTTTATGATCTCTTTAAGCCTCCTCCAGTTATTTCCCATGCTGCCATGTTGCGGTCAGAAACATTTGATAGAAGAAGGTTTTGTGTGTTTCTAAAACTGAACTCATTTGTTGTTGTGTTGCAACCAGAGCACATCCCAAAGAAACCCCTTCAAACTAGTAATACAGCTGCCATCCATCACCATGGACAACAACCAATTAGCACATTCCTGCCTCCGCTCTTCTCCTGTTGTTGGCTAACCCCAGAATCATCCTGGGTCATTTTTCAAAAAACAAAATGCACTCAAGTCATTGTATCTGCGTGATTGTGTGTCTCTGTGTTAACGTGTGTGTGTGTGTGTGTGTGTGTAAGAAGCTGAAATGTGTGTTGAAGTGGGTCCACAGAGCAATCCTGGTACCAGTCAGATGAATGTGGGCTGATTTTTATTTATTTATTCAAAGTCAAAGTCTATGTAAAGCCTGGCTCTCTAAAGATCGGTGGCAGACCTTTTCAATTACTTTCAGCAGACATTGAGAGAGCTGTTATCACTCTTAATGTATAACTCAGTTCTGTTTCTGTCAGTTGTGAGCAGAGGTGTACACAAGGGGGCTGTTGCTCAAAGGCACTGAGGCGGGTATCCGCTTATATTACAACGTGAGTTAAGGGCAATCTGGCTTCACAGACTCAAGGCAGTGCAGTGTACTCTGGAGCCTTTGAAATATTAGCAACCTGGTGGGACCTGCTGTGACCTGACGCTGCCTCAACTCTCCCTGACCTGAAGATAGGCTCCACGCCTGGGCCAAGAGACATGCAGTGCATTCTAGGATCTATGGCAGTGCGGCCCCTCTTCCCTGCTTCCCTGTGCTTTATTCTCTCTTTCACACGGGCCCCCTTGGTCTTCTCTTACTCAGTATTCTTACTTATGCGGGTTAGGCTAATGTTATTGGCTATAGCAACTCTGTGGGAGTGTTGTTATCCCATTCGTGGTTTCAGTAGAAAAATAAGTAATGTCTTACACTTTGCTTGTTACATTTCACAAAAGTAATGCATTACTTACTTATATAATGTGTTACACCACTCGTAATTGCCTGTTAAAAATGATACCGCTTCCCGTTTGTGGGTGTTCAGAATGTGCACACAACTGCTATTTTAAAAGTGATCTATATGACTTTCCGCCACCAGATGTCACTCCAGCACACCAGACAAAAATGCTCTGTGGGCTACACACACACACACACGCACTAACGTGGCCAGCCCAACTATAAAAACAAAGAACAGAAGAGCTTGGACAATTACTGTAGCTATATCTTTACATATAAAATATATTTTTATTTGCTGCTATGCTAACTATGCTAGCTACATATGTATGTGATTTCATTGATGCAAATCACAGAACAGAGGGTACAATCAAGGCGTCTGTCAGACCACCCACCTACAATCAATCCATACAGAACTGATGCAACGCACCATTCTGTAATCCACTAATTAACCGAACATTCCAACAAGAATGGTCTTGTTGCATCGGCAAATGTCCAGATGATCTTATTCAGTAAACTATTTAGTCCGCATGAGTGCACAACACAAGACATAAATAATTACTCACAGACGGCAGGATTTCATAATCTTGCATACACTGTCAGCCATAACTCCAGTTTGCATGTAAACAATAACGGTAGCATAATGGAGGCTGCACTGTGAATGTAGGTTACAAACTCTAGCAAAACCACCAAAGAAGAAACACTTCTAATAATCTGTGATTATTGTGCAAGCGTGCATGAAAAGGCACGTTTAATTATTTTCTCCTCTATTCAGTATCTGAATAACATATATGACAACGCAAGTAACAACATCATTGTTTCATTAGTACCTGTAATGTGATTTTGGAACCTAGAACAGAAACATTGCATTACTGTGTTACTGACTAATGGAATGTGCTTATAGTGTGTGTATCTTCGTAATGCGTCACCCACAATACTGCTCTTAACCTATCCAGAACAAATTAATGGATGTCCAGTCAGGTACACACTGTATGAGTCAGGACTCCTCACAAGAGCCCACCCACCTTGCAGCTCTCCACACCCAGTATTGACCTTCTACCTCTCTGACTTAGACAGAAATCCTTTCTCCCACTGTCCGGGCAACACCCCCCCCCCCCCCCCCACACACACACACACACCCACACACTCACTGCAATGTGAATACAGCCACACATACAGACACATACGGCAAAGTTAGCAATTGTTCACTAATACACACTTTTTTGTCAAATTCACCAAATAATGTATCTCCTGGCAGTTTCCTACTGTAGCTTACTGTTCTGTGTGTGCTGAAAACCCTATCTGGTACATCTACACAGCCCTAGTGCTATAAATAGAAAGGAACGCAAACAATTTGGTGAATACCGCTCACAAAAACAATCGCCTTCTTAGTGTATTTACAGTGGGAGGTTCCATTTGTGGGCAAAGCTTCTGAAGGAGCACCCTATGGCATTGAAGGGAGATATGTTTTTGTTTTTATTCAAGTTCAGTTAGCCAGTGTTCTTGAGATTGACTGACCCTGCCTTTAAGTTTATTTTATATTTAGTATTTTTAAGTCTTTATATTTTATGTCCATAATATTACATTACAATATTATTACATTGTAAACCTATTTTAGGACTACATCTTGTGTTAAATGTTTAGGGCAATATATTTAGTACTATAAACATGCATGCATGTGTGTGTGTGTGTGCCCTGTGTATGGGTTTGTGGCAGATGCCTGTTTGCGTGCATGCATGTGCGCGTGTTTGTCAGCCAGTGAGTAACGGTTATTGGTCTGGAGCGGCACATGAATACCTGAGCCAAACTGTTCCGTGGTGAGGCTCTGGGGTCACATGTCCCCGTCTGGAATGGGACGCAGCCCGGCCCCGCTCCCTCAGAGCGCTTGGCCGCCACAAAAATAGTCCCGGAGCAGCTCTGCTTTCTCAGAACCCGGTGCAGGAACAGCAGCGCAGCGATTCAGAGATTTCTTTCACAAGCTCCCAATTTTGAGCTCCAGTCATGCGTCCAGTTTTCAATCCTCCAATTACTGTCCCACTTAGACGTTTGCTTCTGTCTAGGCTCAGCGTGCAGTTGTCAGGCTCTTTGCACACACGCACACAACCACACACACGCGCACGCTCACACACGCGCGCAAACACACTGTATATATTTTAAACGCTGTAATTTGGCTTCAAGCACGTCGCTGTGTGCGCCACAGAGCACTGTCAAATCAAGTTGTTTGTTTTCATGTGATAAAAATACTACATTGCTTCACTCTATTGCCTGAAACACTGACATGTCCTTCTTTCTCTCATATTCTAGGACTCTATGGAGGAAGCCTGTGCTGAGGGAATCAGCGATGAACAGTACCGCTTAGAAGGTAGGCTTTCATATGCCCCATACCTACAGTACACACATGCTGCACATAATGTACAGTTGTTACACTAGTAGATCCTCATGTGGTAAGCAGTCTGCTGTGGAGATGTATAGAAAACATCATTCTAAGGTTTAATCATTATGAGGGAATCTGTATGGACATATTTTTGTCTTAATACAGTTAGTTCTGATCCTTTTTCATATGCACTGGGGGACCCAAACTATGAACCACATCTTTTAGAGAATACACAAACAGGATTTGAAAACACAGCATTTAAGCATGTTTATTTGATTACATATAATGCCACATTGTGAAACCACCATCCTGACTCCTCCATAAAACATCTAGTGGTCCCCCAGCCTTCCTCGTCATCTCCACCATAAAACCATCAGTCTTCTGAGGTCCCCTCTCCATTGCTCCCTCCATTCTTCTCCCATGCTCTCCACCACCACTAGTCTGGTGGATGCCTTTTGATAGATTGAAGTGGAAATTCAGTACGTTTCTGTGAGTGCACATACAGTATGTGTCGAAAGGCAAAGCATACTCTCGAATCACACATACTCAAGGCGTACTCGAGCAAAGTGACAGGACCGCGAACGCTAGCACCACTGCATTCTTTACCGACATTCTCAGGACGTGTTTTCCGAAGGGAAAAAACCCAACAATTTGATGTCTTTTGCAGCCTTCACGGGCACATGCTGTGAACACCTTGGGCATCTGTTGACCCCATTTCAGAACCTCACTGAGCGAGGCTGACATGTAGAAGCCTGTGACAGTGACCTTGCTAGCTGTCTGCTTCCATGACATTGACACAGAGTTGACTTGAGCGAAGCACAGCTTGGGTGGACCTGGTTGACCTCAGGACCAGACAGATGTTAAGACTTAGTCGTGCTGTAACATTAGTACATTTGCCATGACCAAGATGAAAGTGTCTGGCCAGGTTATGTGTCGTCCTCTATCATTCTACCTAGCTACTCAACCGCTGCGTGTTGCAGCTTGGTCTGGAGCACAGCTGACTGCATGGCTGCAAACAATGAGCTACACTTTTACAACATGGAACCCTTACAGTAGCTTCTGCAATTATACAAACGGTAAAGTGATTTGAGAAGTAAAATTGTCCCATTTTTGGTCATGGTACTCTTGACAGATTATTATTTATTAAGTTAGAATGTTCCGCTTGTAGAATCTCAACATTTCACCTATAGACCTATAAATTCACTTCAGTTCCCTTTAGCGCATGGGGGCCAGAATAATGACTGGATGTAATGAATGAACAATAATAACCCTAAATGCACCAATAGTCCATCTAACAAAACTGAGAGTTGAAACGAGCTGGGCAACCGGCACACTTGAAAGCCTTCTTTCCGTGGCGCTTCAGCTTGGACTTCCAAAGAAAGTTTTGTGGGGATTAAAAAGGAACTGCCTGCAAAAATAGCAAAGTATAGAAGAAGGGCTCCACGATGAAAGTCTCTCTAGGATGTTTCACCAGTGTGTCAAGCGTGCAAGAAGAAGGGCCAACATAGGATTTTTCAAAGGTATTTTTGAACATCTTTTAACCAGGACATATCAGAAATGCATAGCTGTGCTATTTTTGCTGTATCATCTGGACATCTTCAGATCGCTAAACGAAACTGTAGATGATCTCCTCAGAGGAACTTCAGCACTAGAGAGAGCGGTATATTCCAATCTCTGATAACACCAGGCTTTTTACAAATTCACACTAGCAACCTTTACCACACAATGCTGTCTAAGATGACATTAGACACAGTATAGGAGCTACAGTGCCACTTGTATGGTCTTAATGTCACAATGTCACAATATCTTACAATATATTGAAGTGGTGTTGAATTATTCAACATTGGCCACGTGACTGTAAGTGGAGGGCAGGGCCACAGTTTAATGTAATCCTGTAGCCTCACTACAGTAAGATGGGTGAGTTGTCCTGACCTGTGTGTGTGTGTAGCATGCATGACCATGCTTGTAAGTGGTACTGTATCTGTGGTGTTAGTACAGGCTTAGCATGGAGGCTGCTGGCCTTGCCCCCCTCCCCTCTCTCCCCTCCCTATATCCCCAGTCCCCTGAGATGGCTTAGGGGGAAAGGTGTGGTTAGATTGTGGTTACGGCTCCCAGTGTTCCATTAGCCGCGTGCTAAGTGACTCGGAGCATATTGAGCCTGCAACAGGATAGGTTTGCCCTCACGTGCAATGATCCAGGATCTCTAACACCGCTCCTCTCCAGAAAGTTAGGAAAAGCACCCTGGGATGATGATGCCTTTCATTTCCTTGGCACCACCCAGGGATGGGACAGGTCTGCTTTGATCTGCATTGGATGAGGAGGAGAGGAACGGGGCTGTTGTCTCTGCTCCTTTGGCGAGCACAACAAACAGTGTTTCAGATTTGACTCGGCTTAATTAATTAGTGATTCTGTTTTACAGACGGTCTGATCCTCTTCCAAAGGGTTTGAGAATGGAACTTCAAAGTGTTGGAGGGGAGGGGTGTGTGTGTGTGTGTGTGTGTGTGTGTGTGTGTGTGTGTGTGTGTGTGTGTGTGTGAGAGAGAGAGAGCGAGAGTGTGAGCCTGCAGGATGCAGCCAGCTCTGTATCTCCTCTCGGGCCGTTGGCAGCATAAGCAGACGTTTAATGTCTCCATCGTGGCTATTGGGCGGTGGACTTGCCACACACAACAAATGGCCATCCAAGGAAATAGAGTAAACAAGGCCACAAATGCACCTTTTGTGGTTTATCCGTGCTTCTCTATGATAACCTTTTGCTACCCTACTACTCAAATATTGTGAATATTGTAGCCTGTGATACGAAGGTCGACTTTATTGTAAATTTTGCCATGTTTTCTGAATGTACAGTAGCAATAATTTTGCAAGATCATGAGCTAATGGTTCTTCTATACTGTAGGCTCTATAATGATTAGCTGCTGTTACCCACACAACAATATTGCCCATCACCTGTGTAAATAGTTCAGGCAGATGCTCATCACTGATAACTAGAGGCGGGTATCATAACGGACCACATTCCCACAAACCAGGAAGCGTATCTCTCATCAAAGCAAACAATTACAACATTGTGGGATATTTTTACAGTGTAAAACATACAGACAAAATAATATACTATCTGTTTGTCTTCAATATAATCAATGGAGTCTCTTGACAACATTGATCTGATTGTAAACTCAATTATTTGATTAGATTTCAGCCACAGTTGGGAGAAAAGGGAATGAGGCATGAGGGCCATGTCAAAATTGTAAATAGAAGTATGTCATTGCAGTTGTACAAGTATCGACTGTTGGGAGCAGGATAGTCTAGTGGTTAGGGTGGGAACTATACATGCTAGCAAAGGTTCCCCAGGTTACGACTGGACCTGATGTCTCACCATAACACTGTTATTTCAGTGGCCCTGCCTCCAGAAAAGACAGGCAGCTGTATGGAGGAGAAGGAAGGACGGTCTCCACACAAACAGCTCCAGTTTGAGGTGAGACACTCTCCACTGGGACCACAGTACACCTGCCAAGATACACACACACATGAACACATAGCATACATGTAGATCCACACATGAACCAAGACATGGCTCTCTTCCAGGAGGTAGAGTGCGCTGTGTCGGTAGAGGAGGACAACAGACAGGAGTGGACCTTCACCCTGTACGACTTTGACAACAACGGCAAGGTCACCAGAGAGGTGAGACAGTGTTCTACAGTGTAGTACTGATTTTTTGCAGACAGACAGGCAGGTGGCAGGTGTATGGAATGATTGATTGTACATCTGGTAACGCATAAACTATGAATATTAGCAGGGTATTGGGCATTCCCTGGCTGCCAACCCCAGTTCACCATCAACACTATCCTCGCTTCAGTGCCATGGATAATTTCTAAATCTGTCTTAGTCTTACTGTGTGAGGCACAATCCAGTGTCTGTGAATTTGCCGTCCTCTATGACGACCGGCGGCTTGCGTCTGCCTGCCTCACTTCTGAGGCAGCCATCACAACGCCTGGTGGTTTCCAGTGCGTTCCTCCTGTGTGGTTCGCTCTGCCGTTCTTTAGGTAGCGCCCGTGGCTCTGCCACTCATGAGACGGCAAGTAGCGGTTTGGAGGAGGGAATATAAAACGCTGCTTTCTTATTCCTTCACACGCATACACTCTGAAGGGAAACAAAAAATGACACAGGAGTCTTTTTTACAGTACGTCTGTCTTTAAAAAAGAAAACGTATCTGGAACTGTTCACCCAGGAATTCACGATTCCTGTATGTTCTGAATCAGAATAGCACACAATAAAATGATGCTATTGGATATTTTATTTCATTTATATTTTTTTTAGGGTGAAAGAGAGCAGCCAGAAACATTTAGTCATGATTCAGCTCTGCTAAGCTAGGAGAGACATATGTTTTGTTTAAAGTCAGTTAAATAACCAGGCAGACCCTATAGGCCCCATCACTTTATGTTCATTTAATAAGCATTTGTTTGAAGCAAACCAACTGTGTTCTTTTGCATTTCATCCAGATCAAGTATTTGACTGTATGTACATGTTAAACATAAGTATGTGTGATATGATTATGCTCACTTCACAAACCAACATGGTTAAACAACAAACAGTACTGTGTGTGCGTGTGTGAGTTAGAGTAAATATATTGTGAGCTCCCTGGAACTAGACTTCCATCAGGTGTAAGGTCTGCCTCCAAGACATGACTCTCCTCTGAACTGTGACGGATCACTTTGACTCCTAGCACTGAGCTGAGATAACATGACAACTGCTCACTAGTGTCTGAATGATTGGCTGCTAATCACAGCCAGTGTAAAGTGAATGGATTTACTACTGATCTCAAATGTCAGCACACATACAATAAATCAGAGGATGTGGGTAACACTCACCTACATGCTCCATGTAATGTCATTCACACTACAGTACATAGAGGAGTGCCTCTACATGTACTGTAGTGTGAAGTACTGCTAAATATGAGTGTTTGTGTATATATACAGTAGCTTTTAAAATGTTGCCTGCTACAACTAAAATGGTTGGTTAGGATCCCCCAAGGACTCCGGTAGATAAAACTAACTATAGTTTATATTCTTTAATGTATGAATGAATGAGGGATCATTGTAAGCTATAAGCTATTTCTTATATCCATCCATCCATCCATCTTCATCCGCTTATCCGGAGTCGGGTCGCGGGGGCAGCAGCTTCAGCAAGGGACCCC
>JAODTR010000018.1:6570107-6583716 GCA_025399935.1 Amblyopsis rosae
ACTTTTTAGATTTTTGGAAAATGGCTGCAATGAAACAGAGTGAAAAATGTAAAGGGGTCTGAATACTTTCCGTACCCACTGTACTGACACATCTTATTACAGTATAATAATCCTACTGTAAATTGCTGTATATTTTCTCAGTGTAGATTGAAGTTATCTAGGCTATATACTTTATGTCGCAATATAACTATATATAATTACTCAATCCCAGAGTGAAATATCTGGCCATATGACCACATCACTGTAAACATCACATGCTCTATAATAATACAACAATGCTATTTGATCCAATTACTTTACGGCACACATGTAATGCCTGGTTCACACCAGGAATGGCAGAATGCTAATGCACACAGTAACGCAAACACTGCAACCAATCTATGAAACCAACCAATGAAAGCACTGCAACCAATCTATGAAAGAAACCAACGAAACACTGCAACCAATCTATGAAACCAACCAATGAAAACACTGCAACCAATCTATGAAACCAGCCTATGAAAACACTGACACCAACCTATGAAACAAATCTATGAAACCAACCAATGAAAACACTGACACCGATCTCCCACATTTTCAAGACAGACTTTACAGACACCTTAAAAATGTGGCGGCATGGAAGTAGTGCCATGGAGACAAAATTGCCAGTTGCTTAATTAATGAATGAAAAAGTATTCTATAGCTACATTAAGTAAATGCATTCTCACATGCATTGAATACTAGTGTCATTCTGTCTACAGATAACAGACATCACACATACTTAAGCTAGGCTACTCAGTAGGCATTTATAAAAACATAAACCTAGCTGATATGAGCTCCTCCAAAGCACCACACAAAAAACCTCTTGCGACACAGACACCGTACCGCATCCGAATGTTGCTGTGTCCTGTAGATTAGCCACAGCGGTGCGGATTGCTTTCTATTGAAATTAATGGACTTCCACCGAAATGCATACAGCTTGCTGTGCCTGGTGTGATCGGGGCTGATTAGAAGCATCTGCTCAATGATCTAATTGTGTGTCAGGTTATACGGGCCTCACCTTGCAGCGGGTCTTGCCATTCATTATGGTGTCTGTGGTGAAGCCGTCTCTGTTCTGCAGGTGAGCGAATGGTTTGACGGCTCCCCAGGACTCCAGGTAGCGAGTCATACGAACAGATGCCCTCATCTTTAGACCGTCGTTCACTCTGGGTTTAGGCATGTTGCGGCTGTTCAGTGACTGGTCTTTAGACTGGGGACACACACACACACACACACACACACATTATGTATTTATACTGAACGTTTAGCGATGGTCACGGCTCCTGTCTCCTTCTCCAATGGTATGTTTACATTCTTGCCTCTTGCTTGAGCTGCAGCATTGTTGTCTTGCTATTTGCTACTTGAGGAGATATTGTAGTATTCCTATGGCTTTGTTTCTTAGTTTAATTACTTATGTTGTTTTGGTAGTTTAAGGGAAACTCCTGGGTTTGGTAGCAAACTGTGTGGTTGGCTCACCAGTTTCACTACCTTATGTTCTATTTTTGACATGTTTCCTCACCGTGTTCTGTCTTTAATTGTTTTGTTGGTATTGTAATATAATTATTTTTTGGCATGATGACTTCGTCCACTATGTACAGGCCTCAATGGTGAGCCAACCTTGTGGTCGCAACACTACTTACAGTCCTATGTCCTATTCTAGTAGCATATAATTAATACAACGGAAGAAGAAGATGCAGGCAAGTAATGAAAACAATGGTCATTTCCACATGACTAGTGCACCATGAGTCATCAGTTTTTCACCAAGAGGTCTACTCAGCTAACTTAACCATGTGGTTGAATGAATGAGGAACAATATTACAAGAACCAGAGAGAAAAAAAATCAAACAGTTATTTATAACTGACCAGATGTGATGAACCCAAACTATGCTCACCCGTGGGTCAATAACCAGGTAGGTTTGGATGTTCAGTTCCTTCAGGTAAGTGTCTCGCAGATGGCCGTTTCCTTCCTCCACCTCATAGGCCTTGTTCAGGTGCTTCAGAGTAGCTTCCGTGATATGGACACGTCTGGACAAAATATGATAAATAATGTTAGAAACCAACCAACATACTGTATATTTAATGTATTAGATACATTAATTGTAATAATATATTAATATTATTTACAGATGACAACATGTAAGACATTATGTTATGTATCAAAGATGAAAAAGTAAAATATTTGGTGAAAACTAACAATGTAAGAAGATAAACATATAGCATATTCATCAAAAAACAATTTCCATTTATTTGTACCATGTACAAAATACATGAATCAAAAGAGAGGACATGTGACACATTTAGCTACTAACTCATTTCCATCAGCACACACATGCGCACATGCACACAAACTCACAATAACATTTAGAGATAGAGAACACAAACAATACCATAGGTATCAAAACATTACATATTAAAAGGTAAATTTGAAATACAGTGTCAATTATGTTTATTTCTGTCAAATATACATTTTTAGGTCTGGTAAACCTAAAAATGTATTGTATCCTTCACATGAACACATACCCTGGAAGGCCACCAGACTCCATATGATTGGCCAGAGTGACATCATGTGACCACACATCAAACTGCCACTTGCGCAGGCCAATGACACCACAGAGCACATTGCCAGAGTGAACACCCACTCTCATGTTGATATCCACACCTGTGGCTTCCCGCACCTGCCTGGAAGAAGGGTGCATGACAATAGCTTAATCACGACGGGCCCAGGTGCAAATACAATTATGAGCTCCATGAATAGGCTCAATGGCTGTGAACCATATGGTTTCCACAGAAAGCTTGTTTATATAACAACTAGGCAAAAATACACAGAAAACACAAAATGACTACATGACAGCCTACCTAACAAATTGACGTCTTAAGATCTAGCTCCTAATGATGGCGTGGCTTAACCTTAAGTGCAGTAATTACATTTGACTCCCAAGTCTCTGTAAATTCCTTCCAAACACAAGAAACGAGAGGCTATTTAGTCTTATTGTCTTACGCAGGTTGTTTTGCTGCTGGATTTGATCATGTTTAAAACAACTAGACACTCAAAACAGGAAAATAAACAGAGCTCTTTCATTTTGTTCAACTGTGTGGAGTAGCAGTAGTCTGCCTTAGCTGATGATTGTGTTGCATTGATTACCCTAGTAGCACCGCTTTGCTGTTGCTTTGAATACATTTATCCCAGAATGCATTTCATTATTTTAACATAGTAGATATTGAAAATTATTTAATAATGATATTAAGCAAATTAATTTGATTTATTGTCATCACTACACAGATATCATGGTGACCTTTTAAAAACTAACATTTTGTTGGTGAAGCCAGGATTATTTATAGCCTATCGTTACAATATTTAGTTTGCCACGATGAAGCGGCTAACTCCAAAGGGGTCCCACCGCTTTGTAGCAGGGGCCCGAATGACAAACCCCACACTGGCTGCACCGGCTGAGGTTACATTACGCAATGCTAAAGGTCTCTGTTTGTATTGTAGCGGTAGGGTAGTCTCACAGAGCCAGCCTTTCCGTACGTAAAGTCTGAGACACAGCGCTGACTAGCCGCGTTAAGATCTGCCTACTTGACAGGAAAGGTATTTTGATTAATATGCACAACAACCAGCTACTGTACTGTAAGTAACTCAGTGACAAAGTCTGACGTAAAATGTAAACAGAGGACTTTTTTGAGAAACTTAACCAACATGACTGGCTGTTTTCAGGTATTGTTCTTTTGGATAAGTAGGCTAGTGATAGTGCTTAAAATAAATGTACTGAAACTGAAATAAGTAAATAAAGCAGGCTACTGCACTAGCATCGCACCAGAATTCCACCTACAGACTTTGTGAGAGACTAATGCTAACAGCCAAGGAATATCTACTTCTCTATTTCAGAAAGTGCTGTCTATGCATCAGACGTTCAGCACAGAGTTGCTTATGTGACGTAGTGCGAATGGACAGAAGAGGCTGAGACTACTGTAGGGCTGGCTCTAGCTAGCACAAACAAACAAACATACAATGTACATGCCCTCATGGAGGAATGGTGCAAAGATGCACGTACGTGACAGCAGTAGACTCACTTTATAGCTTCACACATGTCCAGGCCCATTTTCACGCAGTTCTTGGCATGTTTGGGCAGTGACACTGGCAGCCCTGATACACAGTAATAACAGTCTCCAAGAATCTTGATTCTCATGCACTCATTTTCCTAAAACAGATGTAGAGAGCCACCAAAACGTTACAGTCGTTTGATGAGAGACGCATTACTCACTGTTTGTTTCTCAACTGTCTGCTATTTGGATGGCAATGTTGACAGCCAAGAGCCTGGAACCTACAGATGGGCAATACCATTGATTTTCTTTTCAGTCCACTACCAAGTAATTTAAGGCTAGTATCCTGATACAATTTTGTAGGGAAATAAAAGGAAAAAGATTATTATTCCTAATAATTTTTAAAGGCAGACATTTACTTGTTTTGTTTAACTTAAAACATTTAAATAAAGCTTTGATTTCTATATAAGGAATTGTACGTAATTGTACAATGGTTAACGTGAGAGAGAGTTGTATTGCTAAAGTGTTACTACTGACATGCTTTAAAGCTTTAGAGTGCCTTGATGAAATGGACCATATACAGTGTACGTTTTGTTACCCAGATTTCCCCAGCTGCTATGGGAATGTATCCATAACCTTCTGGTCAGAGAAGTGTTAATGGTGTTCATTAACTGCTGACTTTAACTTACCTTAGCTATTTGGTCAAACTTTCCAAACAGCTCGTTGAGCATAACAACCAGCTCTTTAGGAGAACAGTCGCTGGCCAGTCGAGTAAAGCCAACAATGTCAGCATACAGGATGCTGAAATACACAAATGTACACAGCTTATTACCCGCTGTCACAAACAGGAATTTGTACAGTGAAATATCTGCTAATGTAAAAGTTAATTAAATTAAATAATATAATATTGACCATCCATCCATCCAGTTTCACATAGAGGAGTGGACCAGCATTCAACACCCTGATCAACTCTATGCAGAGGATGCAAAATGTGGTCAATCCAGATACGGACATATTTTTCGGTATGAATTATATGGCCATATGTAATATAGCCATAGAAATAAAATAATATAATATTGACTTTTTTTTTTAAATGTTCCATGATTTTTTAAACAAAACAAAAACGAAAAATACATTAAACAAAAAATATTATTTAGAAACTAAACTAAAATCTAACACTTTTGTTTTTGAAGATATAAGACTTCTTAAACAAAACAGAGAGTGTTCATTTGGCATGCTGAAGGCATGTAAGCTGTTGCCTGCGAAGTGAATGTTCATTTCATCAACCATAAACCGTCATTTCGGTGAATGTGACAGTACATCCAACCTTCCTCACAACCACAGACCAGCACATGACCTCCATATCCAACACCGGCCACCCAGACAGCAGATGCAACAGAAAGTCTGCACGGTCTCAGGGGAGCTGATCTAAGTGCTCATCATCGTGACCTGGCCTTGACCAATGCCTGCCAATATCCAACAGTTTCACATAGAGGAGTGGACCAGCATTCAACACCCTGATCCACTCTTGCAGAGGATGCAAGAGGGGGTCAATTCAATTACTGACTTATTTTATGCATATATGGCCCTATGTAAAATAGCCATAGTTCAAGCCTCCTCTGTTACACTACTGACCACTGCTGTAGCCCCAGATAAACAAAGTGATGTTCTGTGCTCTAGCCATGGTGTGCTTCAGTGTGCAGCGAGAGTGATGTGTGTGGCACACAAGACTGAGACGCATTTGTAGAAATCACATTGGATCACATTTCAAACCCTCTTCAAATTGGCTTTAATCAAGTTGGATTTCTTGTGTTTTTTTTTTTGCTGTCCAGTCTTTCAAAAAACAATCTGGATATAGTCTAGATATGCCCAAAATAGGCAAACAACGCTTTACTTATTAGATATTTGATTTGTTAGCAAATGAGAGCAAAAACAAATGTGTTAATTTTATTTTTGTTTAGTAATTTAAGCAAGAAGTAAGAACATGTAAGTGTGAATTATAGGGCATACAAGGCTATACAAAAATGACCTATCTCATAAAATATTTGACTGTAGGTATTGTATGTTGTAAAATGTATAACTGCTATTCCTGATGACATTCTGCTATCATTCTAATGTTTTAGAATATTGTTTGCTTAAACTCACTTACTCTGGCTATTGACTAAATCTACATCCCGTCAGGTATAAACACCTGCTAATTGATGTATATTGTCTCCCTTGTCATGAGAGAAACATCTCAAGACAGGATATTTTTGAGAATGCCAAGGAAATTTGTTCTTGCAAGAGGCCAGATAATACTAAATGGAGTGTTGAAATGGCCTGGGAGCAATAACTGGTTAATCATGTTACAGGAGATTCTTTGTACTGGTAAACAGATTTGAGAAAATCATCGACAATCATAGTGGTCCTGTAAACACATCTGGGATGTTGGGAGCTTAATAATGATCCAAGTACCCACATATTATGATGTCACAGAATGACTTTAACACTTGTGAACAAGCAACAGTTTATTTACAGTGAAAATGCGTGTAACCGCCTATGCCACCTAACTTCCCTGGATAAACACAAGTTAAATAAAGGTCTGCCACACCTCACATTTAGCCCCTTCAGCCCAGATGATGTATTAGCCTGGCTTATTAGCACTACACGGCTCATTAAAGCTGCCAGTCAGACTTATCGTGAGCAGCAATGCCTATGGGAGACCTGCTAAAGGGTGAACAGGAGCGCTGTTCACACAGAACACCCAACCTGCATCAACATCCTACAGGAAAAGATCTGTCCGGCTTGTGTCCCATGCACAGTGCTACATGCTAATGGCTCCCCATGGTCCACCTTTGTGTGGGACAGTCCAGCATTTGAATCCCTATTTCCACATCCCACATATTGAGACGATCAGTGGATCATTGGATCTCGGTTTTGTAGGTTTCTAAGGGTACGGTCACACATACACGAAGGACCAACTGGGCAGGCGACGGACCATCGCCTTCTGATGAAGTCTCCTCCATTCCATCCTGCCTCGGCAACAAACGTACATCCAAATGCAGCCCCGTGGGGTCAGCTACACACAGGCTGTGAATTAGCGGTCAAAGTTCAGCTGTGTTCAACTCTAGACGGAGGTGCATGTTAGGCTGCGGTCACACATTGACAGCTGCCAATGTTCGCCTCTAGTTCACTTCCACTCTATGGACGTGAACGGGCGAATGAAACCTTTGCTTCCTGTGGCAAAGCAAAATCGCATCTGCACTTCACATATGATTGTCAGACAGATAAGGTAACAGCAGCTGAAATAATACTTACTACATTGTACAGCCCTCCCAAACATACAGGGCAAATAACTAAGGGAATAAGATGGCACTGGTCATTTCCCCAGACTCAGGATAACAAAGACAAAATATAACATGTAGGCCTACTCAATATCTGTTGCCGGGGAGAATGTAGTCAGGGTAAAGTAGCGGGAAAGCCATCAAAGAAATTATATTTAACTGACGGATGGACAAAAGTGTAGCATATGAACAAGTTAATGTATATAACATTACCGTCATCTAAATTTGATACTTTTGTTGTTTGGATATACTTCTAACCTGTAATATTTTACAAATATACATGGTGAAGGACTAACCTGTAGCCTACCCTGCATAGTCTGTGTGCTATACTGAGTCAACAGAGGGTAATGCATAGTTGTTATAAACTAAGGGGAAGAATGGCATTTATATATTTTATAGGTTTAATACATGTTATGACTTTTTTTGACTACCTCTAAGCATTACTAACTATGTTCCACATAGCTCAGCTTCAAGAAGGGACAGGTAAGGGACACACAACCGTCTGTTTAGAGGAAGGTTTAGATGCATACTGGACCAGGCCCACAGCTGACAGCAGGCAACCACAGAGTCAGTGGAACCCAACATGGCCTCCATGTTCCACTGAGTGGCTGCCTGACTGACAGCCAGCAGCCAGATGCTGCTCAGCAGCCATGCAACAAAGCTAATAACAGGTCTCACTGGGATGATTATAGGCAGGGTGTCAGGGGTGCAGGCTATCATTCAGAGCCTACGTACTGTATTGCACTGCTGGCAGGAACACAACAGCAGGAATGGCAGTAATGTGACCCATCAGCTAACAATATTTCCATATTTCTCAAAGGTAAAATGGACAAAAATGCAGTAGTTCAAAGTAGATTGGATAGGAATCGTGTGATAATTACTGTAGCTATTTCAGGCTCAAATAAGTTCTACTTTCTATAATTGCCCTACTGAAAGTTAGAAATTCTCTTAATTTTCACATTGTTGCGTGGATTAATAATGCAATTTATTGAAGTGGACATTGCAAGCCAATTACAATATGTTACTGTAATCCTAAAACATTAAAAACAGATACACGTCCCCACAGTGCATTAACAACATTGAATCCCTGTATAGATTCAATTATTTCTATTATTTAATAAAACAATACAACACAAATGTCATTTGTACAGCTAAATAAAGCCTGTTGAGGACACTTATTAGTATTATTTTCATACAATTAATATGTTATATGATTATGTTCAGGAAATATTCTGTATTGTGCAGCCTCCTCCAAGTGAGGCTAACTGTCAGAAAGTACTGGAAAAACATCTGTTCGGGGGTAAACTGGTCCAATTCTGTCCCCGTAATGAATGAAACCTTGATAAACTTCCTTTTTCTGCAAAGATGTAAACTTACTTATACATTAATATTGCATAAATGGGAAAATCTGTATTATTATTTGTTATGTTGTGCTGTCTCCACTTAATAAATTGGAAATCGCAACTGGCCTTCTGGCAGACATTAAGGGAAATTAAATAAACTAAAGGAAGTCTGCCATGCAGTATTAATCACAAAAGAAATCTTTCGGAACACTGGAAAGAAAATGAGAGCATGATAGTTTAAAGAAAATCGCTGAGATTCCACTCAAACACACTCAAAGTCTCCATTCTGTCACGCCAAGGCCCTGGGGCGGGGCAGTGCCTGCCATTCCTGCGCGCTCTCGCACGCGCTCCCCGGAGTACTGACAGCTGATCTGAGACAGGTGACAATAAGGGCCTCCCACACCTGTTTCCTATGTGGATGATTGCTGTCAGTGTGTTTAGATATAGTGTTGGTGATGCTGCTAACCCCTGTAGGTTAGTTTGCTTTCTTTGCCTGTATTGTGTTGGTTCATATTAAACGCTGTGCATTTATTCCTTATTCCCTCGTTCCCAAGCTTTTGTCAAAGTTGCCGGTAGGACTGTGTTGACAGGAGCATCACTGCATCTTCTATTTGAATCATCACCCCTTTTATGAACTGTTGTTTTAGAGGTTCCTAACTCTGTTTACCACTCCACCCACGCTCACAGACGTTTGGCATGATGCATGAAGGCTGTGCTAGGATAGTCTGGCCATAGTGAGTTAGTTAGCAGCAGGCAGCAGTACTGTACCTGACGTTCTCGTGTCTCTTGACGTAGAGGCTGTGGAAGTTGTTGTCTTTGACCAGTCTCTGGCGCTCTTCCTTGTCTTTACAGTCCTGGAGGCGCTCCATGATGGCTAGCTTCATCTTCATGGAGATGTAGACCGGCAGCACAGACTGCAGGAGGTTCTCCTGCGCACGCACGCACACACACACACCACGTCACTCTGTAATATCAATAGGTCATGAACCCTGAGAAATGCCAGGTTCCATCACACAGCTGTTATTGGCCAGCTCTGTAAGTCTGTGCGTCCCCTAACAAGGCTCTCATTTAGACGCATTACTGTGACAGGAATTAAGGCTTTTTGTCCATGTGAGTCTCCATCTGCCTGAACTGGCTCTATAGCTCTATAGTGACACACTATCTTTATGATGTTATTCATTCTATTTAGACAGTATATGAACATAGAAATAAACTGTTTCCAATCATACTCAAACTAGCTACTCATATAAGTTGTCTTGGCTGCACTGTTCCCCTGTGAATGTGTCTTTCTGCTTTGTGTTATATGGTTCTTGTATTGTTTGCCTGTGTGTACATTTCTGTATCAGCTGTTTGTCGATCTTTATTGATACATGTACACATTTTTCCCGTGTCCTCTGTGGTTGCAAACAAGAACATGTTCTTATCTAATTTGCCTGGATAAATAAAAGTTTAATAAAAATAAAAGTATAAAGGCAGTAGGGGCTCCTTAGTCGGGGAACATAACATACTGTACAAATAAGTACATTTACAGATATGACATAATGCATATTGCATCAATCATTTTAGAAAGTCTGACTAATATTTGTTGAATGTGGTACTATTTGACTAGCAAAAGAGAAGCCTGTACACAAACAAAACCAGGAAATATCGAGGAATTAAATGTTTATGGAAATAATACGTATGGCATTGGTATGTCCAACTATGCAAATAAACGGAAGAAAAACACATACAGTAAACACAGAACTCGCTCAACAATGTTTGCTGTTGCTCTAGTAAAATGGAAGTAAATACTGAAAGTTCTGTCAATGCTTGAAAGTGCTTTACAGCGCAACATCAATATATACAATATACCAATGAGAATATTCAAAGAATTGGGAGAAAGACAAAAGTGGGTAGGTTGCACTAACTAAACTAGACACTAAATATGCAGCTTTTCCACTGCGTGGTACCAGCTCAGCTTGACTCGCCTTTTTTTGCTTTTCCATTTGGCAAATGTTGGGATAGTACCTGGTACAGGTACTTTTCTAGTACCTGCTCTGTCGAGGTTCCAAGAGAGCTGAGGCGATACCAAAATGTTACGTGACAACAATGCAGACTACTGATTGGATTAAATCGTCACTTGGTCATTGCGCAACACGGGCATTCATACGGCAACTACTCTTAGCAGCCGATATTTATTTACCTTTTATTAAATGGCAAACCGCAAATCTACGACGTGATCAACTGAGGAAGTGCAGATTGTTCTAGGTTGTCGACGACATAATCAATGTTATCTACTGAGAGCTGGACAGGGCATTATTTGGAAGCAGTGGGTTTCTTCCAGTTAAAATTAATATGGGAATGCATAATGTTTTTCCCACTGGCATCCCATTAGAAGAAGCCTTTCAATTTCACCACCTTCCCATTACATCCTGGTGCTCTCTGGCTAACCTTGTGCACCACAATGCTTGTCTTAGCCTCAATGCGACTGCATTTATGTCTCAATGTTAATGAGAGAATGACATTCCTTTCTGTGATGCTTGGCAACCTACCGTCCTCTACACAGAAGGTTTCATGGCACCGCAGTAGCAATGACAGGACAAACAAATGAAACTGTTGGAAGCTAATATCCCACTGTGCCAGAAAGTGCTAAGCGGATCTAATTTAAAACATTACATTAAAGTGTAATGTGTCTGGGGTTTGTTATTGTAAGGAGCACATGTTATGGCATTATACGTTATACAGCAGTGTTTGGCAACCCAATGCCCTGCATGTTTAAGATGTCTCCCTGCGCTAACACACCTGATTCTAATGAATGGGTCGTTATCAGGCTTCTGCAGAGATTGATAACGACCCATTCATGTGAATCAGGTGTGTAGGAGCAGGCTTCCCAACCCTGGGTCCCCAGGACCAGGGTTGGGTAAATTAGTTGCGTTTACATGGACCCTATTATTCCGATTTGAATCGGATTAAAAGCCAAACCCGAATGAAATGTCATTCCAAAGCAGAGGGGTAATATAACCCGTTCCATAACCTGCTAAAATGGTTAATTAAACCCCACTATTTAATGGTTGCGTTCTTCTGTGGATACCCTGTCTTAGGCTATTGTTTGACGCCAAATTGATTGGAGACAAGGCAGTAGGCTATAGGCACAGCCAATGTACAAAGTCTGCACAAAACATGAATAAGCCAATAGGAGGCGTATGGTGACTTTTTCTGCAGCCGTAAATCAAAATAGCCTCACTCTCCCCAACGTGCCTGCAAATAGAGGCTAGTCGGTTTTAGCCTATTTGCTAATGAGACATGTTACATTTCCAAGTATATAATGTGTGCATGTTTAACATCTATTTCGATTATTGCGACGGCACATGTAAACACCCGATTAGATGACATCCCATGTAAACAGGTGACCTGAAATCTTAAATCGGAACAATTCCATTCTGAAAGAAAGAGAAAAAGTGTCCATGTAAACCCAGCTACTGTTATACAATATTTATTTTTAGTATAAATATATATATTTAGTATAAATTAGTATTAATTGAGTTCCATACATAAAGTATATATTGTATATGCCTTGTTTATAGGATTCATAAGAATTCCTAATTTCTAGAATAAAATATGGAAAAGGAAAACTATAAATGCAATATACATTTTCAAATGATGGAAAATATATAATAGATATATATTTTTTTTATCCCACTACTGATAATAATAATATTTGAGATCAGCCACAGCAAAAGGGACATTTTCCAGATTAAAGCACCTTAAACTAAGGGCACACACAATAGGAAGAATTAGTGCCTTCTAATGCTTCTATACCTTCTTTCAGATGGCTTTCAGTTTCAGCCTGGTGCTGAAACTGAAAGCCAACGCTATGCTAAACTATGCTAACCTGCTGCCGCTTCTCGATCTCCAGCTTCATGCGCATGCTGAGGCTGCGCAGGGTGTCCTGGAAGGTCTGCTTCAGGGTCTTCTCCATCAGGACCTTGTGGAAGGCCCCCACCACACTGCCACACAGGAACACCACAGCGTTGGACAGCAGCTGGACACACACATACACACACACACAGTCAAATTCACACTGTAATATCTCAGTACGTGGTTGTTTTACAGGCTTTGATGGTAACAATTTTCCTCTTCTGTCATTGTGCATGCACACATCACTGCAGTGACATGGTCTAATGTGTGGTAATGGGTGGTAATGAACCACATTAATTAGCTGCAACAAAATAAATAGCGTAAATTACAGCTGACACTCCAGTCACATCTCACATTACAGACTTCAAAATTACCCATTTTGGGTGCATTAGAGGTACTGTTGGTGTTCTTTAAGACATACAACTACACTTTCAGGTTGTGCACAGACATGCAGCTTAAAATCAAGGCAGTTTTTTCAATACCAGCTGAAAGCACATTTGAGCAACTTCAATTAACTTGAGGTTAGATGAACCAGAATATAGTAAGGGACTCTGGTTTATTTATCATTTGTACATAAACAAGCATTCAGCAATGAGTTTCTATCTTGTATGACTCCCGTGTGCCAAACAAAGCCAGGCACAGTTGATGTACCTGGTTGGCGAGACATGGTGTGCTGCGGCGGCTGAAGACCGTGAGGCG
Organism: Amblyopsis rosae; assembly: GCA_025399935.1. Taxonomy (NCBI): domain Eukaryota; kingdom Metazoa; phylum Chordata; class Actinopteri; order Percopsiformes; family Amblyopsidae; genus Amblyopsis; species Amblyopsis rosae. Next base: position 6,583,429 of record JAODTR010000018.1, read on the forward strand.
CAAGGTGAGCACCAGGATGTGAGAGAGAGAGGTGATGATGCTGAGCACTGCAGCATGCCACAGCTGGAAGGGCAGCATGGTGTACACCGTGAAGATGATGAACAGGAAATACGGCACCTGGCACACACACACACATGCAGGAGACCACTCAGCTGAGTCACAGACCAGGGAAACGTGTGTGTATGTGTGTGTGTGTGTGTGTGTGCGTTCGTGCAGCAGACAGGGAGGGAAGCAGTGCCATATCTTCTGGGACCTAGAGATGTATGTGAGAGATGGACCCTGATGGAG
>JAODTR010000018.1:6583816-6601375 GCA_025399935.1 Amblyopsis rosae
GCTCGGGAAAGGGAAGTTTGGGGTCCCCTGCTGGAGCTGCTGCCCCCGCGACCCGACTCTGGATAAGCGGATGAGGAAGGATGGATGGATATTGTGTTATTTGTTAAAAGTGAACTTTGATCAGTTTGATATTTGTCAACTGTCTCAAAGAAATGGTCAACCCACAAGGAACCAAGGAGAAGCAATATATTGGGTTTGTTGTTTGTTTCTCCAGTTGTTTGTTGGCTAAATCTGTATTCAGTACCACAGGCTTCCTACTAGTATTCTCTAATACCGAGATGTCACATTTTTCTATGAGACGAAAGACACCAGGAGGTTGACATTAGTCTTTCCCAGAGATGAGCTCTAGAGGCTCCAAAATCTGATAACCCATTCTTAAGCTCACATCTACAATGTACTCCTTTCCATCAATGTCAACCTTGATGATAAAATGAGATTCTATGGGGTTGTAGTCATTGGTGATCCTGTTGAATACTCTGGCGGCCAATATGGTGGGGTTATAACCCATCTCCTTCAGCACCCAGGCAAAGAGATAGTTGTTCTCCCAGCAGAGACCTCCGCGACTATCCCTGACAAGCTTGTTGAAAATGAAGTAAAGATTCATGATTATTCTCTCCCCACAGTGGATGCTGAGATTTTCAAATGGGATTGCCATAACATGGTGCTTGTGCATTGACTTGAGTGTAGATATGTCCTGTTTCTCATAAGGGACATGGAACCCAATTCGTTTCAAGTACTCTTGCAAATTAGTCGTGTCCTATAACACAGCATGCACGAGTGAGATGTATATTCCACTCTTTCAAAATGGCATATTTATCCCATCTTAACATTGCTAGCTGGTTGAAACTGTATAAGCATATGATTGAAGCATAGGACGGTGCATCTCAATACATTTGAATATTGTGTAAAAGTTAAATAACTTCAATAATTCAATTGACAAAGTTAAGATCATATATCGTGGATTAATTACACACTAAGTGAAATTGTTCATGGCTGTATTTGTATCTTTATGATTACGGTTTACAGCTCATGAAAACCCCAAAAGCAGTATATTCAGTGAGAAAGGGAATTTTAATACAGACACGTCGGCCTTCTGAAAAGTATGTTTGTGTACAAGCACTCAGTACTTGGTTAGGGGAAATGCTGATATCATTTTCCAGCAGGACTTGGCACCTGCCACACTGTCAAAGGTACCAATACCTGGTTCGATGATGGGGTATTGTCAAGAGGAAGATGAGACACAAGACCCAACAATGCAGACGAGTTGAAGGCTGCTATAGAAGCAACCTGGGCTTCTGTAACACCTCAGCAGTGTCACAGGCTGATCGACTCCATGCCACGCTGCATAGCAATAATGCAAAAGTAGTAGCAAGTAAGTGCTTGTACACAAACATACTTTTCAGAAGGCCGACATGCCTCTATAAAAATTTATTTTTTTCGCTGGTTTTATGTAATATTCTAGTTTTCTGAGAGACATAATTGTAGGGTTTCATGAGCTGTAAGGCGTATAATCATCAATATTTAAAAAATGTCTTGAAGTATAGCCTAGGTTAGTTATGTAATTTCAATATTTCACTTACTGTATAATTAATTAAATGTCTTTGTCAATTGTATTATTGTATTATTATTACTTAACTTTTCCACAATATTCTAATAAATTGAGATGCGCCTGTTAATTAGCCTATCTCGCTCTTCAAAACACAATTAAAACAGAACAGAAATAGGCAAAGGCAATATTACAATCATATTACTTATATTAATGCGAGAGATAAACATTATAAAAGTGGCAACCGACCGTATGAGAAATATACATTCCTGACCGACGGCTCGAGGAGGTGTTAAAGGAGGAGTTGTTTTATTGGCGGGTCCTAAAATGAACCGCTGAAGACTTGACGAGGTTTCAGTGATCGAGCTTTTGTGGCTGAGTTGTAGCAAGGAGGTTGAAAGTTCAGCTCGATGTGCATGCGGGCTTCACATGGCTTGTCCTAGGCCTACTGCAGTCTAATTAACGCACTTGTCTTCCAGTGAGTGTGCAAATAGCCTAGAGTCGGCCTATTGTATGTTTATTTACCACTAGGCCTGACTGGTTTAATCTGTTTTGTGTGAATTATGTAAAAACATTTAATCGCGTAAAATTCCTATGGTGAAAAAACATATGCGTAGCTCCGCCCAGGAAAAATAATCCGGTAGGTGGTACTCGCGTTATGTTTTTCACAGTAACAAATTGGTAAAACGGGTAGGCTATATGATACTTTGAGTTCAAATGGACTGATTCAGATAGCTTTTGTCTATTGATTTGTATTCTTTATCTCAGATAATTGTATTGCATTTGCTTGGTATTATAATGTTATGCAATAGAATAGGCTATAGACTAGCCACTAGGTCTACATGTGATATTTTAGTGTATTTTGTATCTGTGAGTGCAGTGGTGTAGACTAGCTAATAGGCTACACAACTATAAATGGTCTCCCCCCAGATCATGTATTATTGTTCTATTTTGCTTTCTTACAGATTCACTTTCCTTAAATGGCGACCAAACGAACAACCACATTTTTGATTACAGGAGGAAGTGGATATTTTGGTTTTCGGTAAGCGATCCATGTCTTTATTTGGTTAATTTGTGTCTATAGCATAGGACTGCGATATCGACTGATATCGTAGCACGAACCGATCCCTAAAACCACAAGGGGGAGTTATAGCGCTAGTTATTGTAGGGTGTGCGCTAATTGATGATAAATGATAACTCACTCCTTACTGGAAAAGCAACACTGTTTCACCATTTAGTGAAGTGTTGCCATATAGCCAATATACTACCTATCACCTGGATGACTGTGTTGAAATAATGTTTTAAAGTTATTGTAATCGTTATTTCTGCATTTTACTAATTACATAATACATGTTGAAAAAACAGTCAGAACTAATATATGTATATCCATAAGTATAACTAGTTTTATTATGTTCTGCAGCTTGGCAAGGTCCCTGTTTAACAGTGGAGCCAAACTCATTCTGTTTGATATAAGCCCACCAAGCCACAAGCTGCCAGAGGGTATTGTATTCCTGCAGGGAGATGTACGGCAATATGAGCATGTTGAGAGGGCTGTTCGTGGCACTGACTGTGTCTTCCACATAGCCTCCTACGGCATGTCAGGCAGAGAGCAGCTTAATCGCCATATGATCGAGGCGGTGAACATTCATGGCACAGAGAACATTCTGAAGGCCTGCGTGCAAACGGGAGTCTCCCGGCTAGTTTACACCAGCACCTTTAACGTGGTCTTCGGAGGCCAAGTCATAGAGAATGGCAACGAAAGCCTCCCGTATCTGCCTCTCCACCTGCACCCTGACCACTATTCCAGAAGCAAGTCCATAGCTGAGATGGCAGTGATGAGAGCCAACGGCACAGAGTTGAAAGATGGCAGCGGGGTGCTGTGCACCTGTGCCCTGCGACCAGCCGGCATCTATGGGCCTGGAGAGCAAAGGCATTTGCCCAGGATAGTGGACTACATAGAGAAGGGAATCTTCAGGTTTGTGTATGGAAGCCCCAGCAGTTTGGTGGAGTTTGTGCACGTGGATAACCTGGTGTCTGCGCACGTTCTGGCGGCAGAAGCGCTAACCGCCGGGCAGAAGCACCGCTCTGCCGGCCAGGCCTACTTCATATCTGACGGCAGGCCCGTCAACAACTTTGAGTTCTTCAGACCTCTAGTGGAGGGCCTGGGCTATACCTTCCCCAAACTCCGCCTGCCTGTCACTCTCATTTACCTTTTCGCATTCATCACAGAAATGGTTCACCTCCTCGTCGGCTCGGTCTATAACTTCCAGCCATTGCTGACACGCACCGAGGTGTATAAGACAGGTGTGACACATTACTTCAGTATGGCCAAAGCTAAGGCCGAGCTTGGCTATGAACCCCAGCAGTACTGCCTGGATGAGGTTGTGCATTGGTTTGTCAGCAGGGGCCATGGCAGAAAGCCTTGCAGCTCTTGTCTTAAACGGTTTATTTTAGACAGTCTTCTTGTTGCTGCCTTTGTTGCTGTGGCATTCTCATACCTCCCAGTTGTTGGCAACATATAAGGAGGTGTAGCACATGAAAATGTAAACAAACAATTCTGCTGTCATTCATCATACTCTGATTACCCTAATACCTGTCATGTATTAGTGTTCATAGCAGTTCATGTGCTTGTTTAAACCGACATGTAATTATACTATCATGTTTACAATGAAGCATAGAGACAACATTTTGAGGTCATGGGATGTGTTTTGTTTTATGACTGGTGGCACTGGTGATACATTACATATCTTAATTTTCTGTAAAGGAGTTTTTTACAACTGTGCCTATTGTTTTTAATTAATAAAATGAATTAATGGCATCTGGTTTATTTCATTTCCAATATGGGATTGCTGAGGAGCAGGCTACATATGCTTTTACATATTACACTTTAAAGAAAAGCTTCTTTTATTTTGTTTTTGTATGAAAATGTGAAATTGGATTAGAAAAGCAACAATTGTGCTGTAGTTAACAGTATGGTTTATTATAACTTCTACATATGTCATACCTATAGATATTACTGTGAATGTGATGTACAGTAATAAACATCACTTTAATCTAGACTTTTCTAGTGAAAGAGTAGGCTACCAGGTGAGTAGCCTAGTCATTTGTGCTGTTTTAGGTTCTCTGAGCCGAACGTAAACGTACTCTCGGGACTATTTTGCAGGCCGGCAGCCCCTTGCTGAGTTTGTCTCAGTCATTGTTTCTCTGCAGCATTAACCACATTCCAGAGAGACGCAGCGCATACTGTCCACATCCTCGCATTCCTTCTCCACAAACGAGTCCCTTGCGCAAATGTGTGTTTTAGATACAATTTATTCGCGCGACGGACGAAACGTTGGTCCTGTCATCCAGTAGTATTCTACCCATTAATACACCGCCTCCATTTCCTCATAATGCTATTTTAACAAAGCCTAAAGAAAAACTAACAAGGAGAAATTCCTCCGCGGATCGCGCCATTGACTGTAAAGACCTTTCAACTTAACAAAAACTGAAGTTGACAAACGTATGCTGTCGCTGAAACTGCGAGAAAGAGTTTGTGTTTGTGCGGGGAACAAGACGAATCAAAGTACGTTATTTTTCCGTGTATATTGTCTGTTTGGCAAATGAGGGACGACTTTAAGCCAGCGTTTTGTTTTGATTTCCATGTGAAATGCAATTACTGCTATCTTACAAACGGTAGTTGGCTCACGGAGCACCGCACACTCTCCCAACTTGTTTCTTGCCTCGGGAACAAAACATGGAGCATTATGAGGAAGATTTGGGATTGCGGGCTAGTAAACTGATGGAAGACCTTTCTCTCTACGATGCATATAAAGATGGGATGTACAATGCAAGGAGAGATTTGGTGATTAACCCTGATTTGGATTTTTCTGCTCCAGCGATCGCGGAGCATAAAAGTATGCCAATGAATGGCACCTCTGTGCTTCCCCATCAACACCACACAGTAGAGAACTACACGTCTGGAAATAAAGTGTACAACGCGGCTACCGTGCGCCCTGTGAATGGCAACCGAACGGTTCCTGTGGATTTTTGTGCTCCCCACAGAGACGCCGTGTATAACGCGGAGAGCTGTTGCACCAAATCCGAAGTGGCTCTCCCGTGTTATAGCGGCGTATCCGAGAGGCACAGGAGGTACTCTCTGGAGGTTCAGGGACACCGGTACAGTACAGGGAGTGCATTCGACGGCGTAGCTCTGAACAAACCATTACCATCGCCTGGTAACAGGTGCAACAGTGTGTGCATTACTTCCAACCACGATGGGAGATACAATGCTACCAGCCCGCGGTCCAGCCTGGCGTCATCTCTCTCCTCTCAGGATCAGAGCAAGCATGCCAGTCCGAGGTCAAGTATCAGTAGCCCGCGTACGAGTTTAGTGGTACCAGGGCAGGAAAAGTACACCAGCCCCCGATCCAGTTTAGTTCACTCTGAGGGGAACAATGCACTCAGTCCCCGGTCCAGCTATGCAAGCACTGCCAGCGACACTAGTAAACATTCCAGCCCGCGGGCCAGTCTTAACAGCTATGACTGCTGCAGTAAGCCCAGCAGCAACCGTACCAGCGGTATTAGTTTGGGATACGACCAGAGACACACCAGTCCCAGGTCGAGCACAGCAAGCCAGTACTCATTCACCACAAGCCCAAGGTCCAGCTACTCTGACTCCCGGTATGGGCCAATGGGCAATCATGATCTGGATGGAGCTATTTTACACGGCGTGCCAGTGGCAAGTCCTCGGTCGAGCATCTGCAGCCAGGATGGTAGCACGAGACCGGGGACCGTGGCACATTGCGTCGCTAGCCCCCGGTCAAGCATCTCCAGTCACAGCTCGAGAAGTTCTCGCAGCTCCAGAGGGTCAATGAGCAATTATCCGGATCTCCAACTGCCTTCACCGAGGTCCTCGATGCTAGGAACGAATTTACACGAGGACACTCTGCTGCAGGAATTTGGCGACTCGAACGGAGTTCCAAATCGGATACATCTCCAAGCGCTTTCGGCGATACCAGACTCCCAATCAGGCCAGATTGGAGGGAGTGCCGATGTGACCGCGGATTCGCAGTCGTCGTTTAGCTATGGGTCGTCGAAAACAACCGCCTCCGGGCAGAGGTTTAAGCTGCCATACCAGGTAACGCCGTGTCGTGAAACCGGCCCAAGCCAAGCGGAAAGAAGGCTGGAGGCGCTCACCTTGGAGCTTGAGAAAGAGTTAGAGATGCACATGAAAAAAGAATACTTCGGTAAGTAGACCTAATATATTTTCAAGTGGCCTTAACATGTATGCTATCATGCATTTGGGATTGTTGGATTTGTTAGAACTTTCCTGTCAATTCTGTCAATTATAGTCACAGGGCAGCCAATAAGAATAGGGATGCATGACCAACCCACCACGCAAAACTGATCGCAACCATCAAGGTAATTTCGGACATAAAGATTTTTTTAAAGTTAACTGTCACCCAAAACAACCAGACAAATTGTAGGCTATTTTCCTCAATATTTACGTAATCTAAGTATACAGATGTAGGATCTAATATGGATGCTGCACAATCACCAACTGTTCTTTTAATCTCAGATAAGAGTGCATTTTGCAGGGCACTAGCCTACTAATTTCTGTTTTGGCAGAGCTAACGTTTACACAGTTCTTTGCTGCTGAATGGGGCTCTCTGTTCCAGCACAGGCGATACCCTTCACTGACTACTTGCAGGGGTCTTGCTTTGTTCAAAAAAGAGCCTGTTGTCAACCTCTGGAGGGCTTGGATTCCTCTCCTATCTAGATAGCAAGAAGCTACAGCAGCCTGGCATTAACACAGCACAACTGGCACACACATTTTTGTATTCATTTCAGTTTTTACTCCAGATCAAATATCCCTGCTGCCTAAGAGGAATCCAACGCTATAGAAGCAGACTGTCCACTGGCTGCAGTGAGAGAATAGTGCGTTGTTTTTAAGCCGTTGCACTTGCTCAGAGCAAGGCAGAGATGACTGCTCATTTGTTCCAGAGGAGCTGGTGAAAGAGGGAGGGAGATAAAGAGAGGGGGGAGACACATTCCGAGGGACATGACAAGAGAGAATATTCTGAGAGACAGGAAAAGATAAAGAAGGGTGAGCAAGATATGTAGGAGTAGAAGGCAGGGTGATGAGAGAGAGCGCATGAGAGAAAAGAAAGCACACGAGAGAGACTGCTCTGTTTCCGTAGCGACAGAGGATAAATTGATCACCCGCTCTGGCCCTGCCTGCCAGACAGACAGTGTTGATACTGTGTGTTCATGCCCTGCCTGCTGCCCCTGTGTGGCCTCTGTTTGTTATGGTGGCGAAGGAGCTGTGAATCAACAGCTGCCCCCCTCCCCAGCGCGCCCACAAAGCCCTTCATTAACCAGCCAGTGGGGAGTCAAGCTGCTCCAGACACTTGGCACACGATCTTGGCTGGCGGGCCAGACAGTTGGTGGGGGTCAAGTCTGATCACCTGCCCAGAATTCTAATGACACTAGTCGCACATGCCTCCTGCCCAGCCAGCAGTCCTGTGAGGGCCTGCCTTATCAGGCCCTGTTCTGTCCTGCCACTCACCCTGTCCTGCGCAGGGCAGCCCAAGGGTCGAATACCTTTCAGCATTCCTGCCCTCCTAGTTTGTCATTGTTATAACTTATAATAGAGTGTTATTTTTAATGGCAGCCATGATAGTTGTCTTTGCCACATGGGGACTCAACACACTAGTTTTACAGGGAATTTGGAGAGGATTTGAGTCGAGAAACAGGTTCCCAGGCTTGTGAGGAACTAATCTGCTTCTTATTTACTGTAGTAGAAGAACATACTAACACAAAATGACACACTTTTTGCAATAAAATGTCAAATCAAAAACATTTTTCTATCTTTTCAATCAAGTTCTATGACAGCTTCCGTCATTTACACTATGTATGTTTGTAAGATCACTTAGGTGTATTGTGCATTTCATTTTGTGCATGCATGAGTTTTATATTTAGCTTGCATGTGTCAGCATTGTGTCCTGTCTATGTGGACGCACTGTACAACAGAAACACTGTCAGGGAATCTGGATTAAGAACAAATTGAATATATGATTCCTGACTGCTGTGAAAGTTTAACCACATCCTCAGTGGAATAGAGGGTTTCTCTTGCTCTGGAAGAAATCACATCATCTTCACATCTAGTTATTTAGCTTGACCCGAGAATGATAGATTTTGACTGTAAACAAACTGTACAAACATTTAATGTAAAAGGCTAGGGATCAGTACGTATGTGAAGGCTTTATAAGGGAAACTGACACGACGCTGTAAAACATACCCTAATCTGGACAATCGTACTATTCAAATAAAACAATAAATATTGGGAAACTGTCTGTGACATTGTTGTCAATGTTAATCTTCTTCAAATATACTCATAAAGGAAAGGGAAGTTTGGGGTCCCCTGCTGGAACTGCTGACTCCAGATAAGCGGATAAGGATGGATGGATACTCTTAAAATTTAAATCGAGTTATAAAATTAAACTACGCTAGTTTATTAAAACAATGTAACATGATGCGTTAAGATCAGTTTATGTACCTGGAGCCACCAGTTTAAAGCAAAATTACATAGCAATTTATTGTTTTCCAGTATTAAAAATGCCGTCTTCTTTTACAGTGTCATGAACTGTATTAGAGCTGTGAACATGAAATGATAGCTCTAGGGTACCCCACTGAGAACACAATGATCCTTGCTAAGAAGAGATGGTTTTAATTCTTCATTATAACTTTGCATTGGTACTGTCAGTCCAACACATTTCTTACAATAATATGAGATCATGAGGAGGACGCCTCAATACATTTGTAAGAATGTATCTTTTTATTTAATTATTTACCCTAATGACATAATAATATACATCCAACATACATTGTTAACTTCACACACATGTGCACACATTTGTAAGTTTTACTGATCCTCATATACTTTTGATACATTTTGATTTTATTGACCTACTCAAATATTTTAGTAACTGGAGGGGTTTTAAGTTCAAAGATGTCACTCCTGATGTTGTCAGATGGACATCAGTCCAGAGAGAAGGCTAGCTATCATGTGTTGTCATACATAAGTAGTACTGTATATTACATGACTGCAGCAAATGCTACTTAAAGGTGGCGTCAGTGATTGTAAGCTAATACACTTTTTGTCAAATTCAGCAAATATCTACTCACGGTCCACTAGTTGTCTGTTCTTAGCCTCGTGCAACCGTTGTGATCTTGCAAACTTTCATTAAATTTTACAGTGAGCATCAGTCTGGAACTCTTCAATGCAAAGGCATTTGTCACCTGTTTAGAAAATAATCAGGCCAATCAGCAGCTAGTTTAAGTTTTTTCTAAGATGTCAACATCAGTGTATGTCGTGCATTTCCACCGCGCCGGTGGAAATGCATGCAGTGTCTGGCTGATTTTAAAAATACTGATTTGGTGAGGTAAAGGTAGTTATTTGGTATTTGGTATTTTATTTAAGTATTAGCACCGCCTTTATGACATATGCTTTTGAACTGAGGGGCTCCAGACCGGTTCTTGTGGTTTGACTCCACCTTTAAATATTCTCTCATTTTCAATTCGACGACACAATATTTGAATACCACACAGCAAAGTAGTATGTGATGAGATGCATTTAGTGTTGGTGGGGTTCGCAAGCAGCAGCACCCTGTTGGGATGTTGTGTCCTGTAGGCGTGGTGTTGACCCTGGACTCACCCCGGTTAGGCTTTGACCCTGGCTCCCTGTGGAATGTGACCCGGGCTGGAGGCAAATCTGCTTGTGAAAGCCTGCAGATCATTCTACAGTTTCAGCCAAACAGTCAAAAGACATTTTGTTGAGCGAAACACTTTCCCGTACCAAACGTCAAAATGAAATGCTGTTTGAACAATGCCCCAGCCAGCTGGGATGTCTGAGTGACAAGGGAGAAGTGAATTAGTAACTCTCCCTGGTCTTTGTCATTGTAAAGGTGCCCTTAAGCGAGGTGTTGGAAACCTGGATGCTACAGTTGCTAGCCGGGACAGTTAAAGGATGTGGTTGTTGTGTAACTCTATAATGTATTGGTGAAAAGTGCTGCGTGTTGAGCCAACCTTCCCCGAAGGCAAGGCTGAATCCGTTATGTAGACTCACCCCTTAATTATGCTATACTGGGCTTCCTGACAGCCTGTCACACCCACTGCATTTCCTGTCAGCACATTTTTGACACAAACATCACTTTTCCTGGGAAAGTGATAACATAATGTAGCGTAGTGATGGTGGTAACCACTGTTTATACATAGGCATTACTAAGTATTGTAATCACAAAATCGCTACAAGAGTGGTAATTATACAATTACAGTAGAGAACCTGTGGATACGTATTGTTGATGTAAGAGAGCCAACAGAAACATGGACATTGTTGACTTTGCTTGTGGCAGGTTTAGCCGCCTGATATGAGGCTACAATGAGGTAATTTAGCAGACGCTTTTATGAGTTGTACAGGGTCGACCACACTTTGTCATGGCTGAGCGGGGGGGCTGAGTGTATGAGGACATATGAGGGTTAGAGACCCAGTGAGAGGCTCCCAGTCGAGGCTGATCATCATCAGCTTGGAGGAGTTCAGGCATGTTTGATTATCGCATGCCAAGCGGCCCAGGTGATCAGTGATCATCCTGAATTGGCACACATCGCAGCCAATGTGGTTTGTGTTTATGGTGATTGAGAGTGTGCACGGGTGAGATGCGATGATATTGTTTCCATAACAACGCATAAACATATACCGGTGTCGGTAAATGGACTGCATTTTGTGCTTTTGGGACACACAGGGGTTACTCAAATAACTGTATAACTGCCTGACATTATCGCACACACACACACACATACACACACACACACACACACACACACACACACACACGGTGGAGTCAGACAGTTAGGGTTAGGTGTCTTGGCTCAGGGACTCAGCCAGGAAGAAGCAGGGATCAAACCCACAACCTTTTGGTTGCCAGGCAACCTGCTCTACCCGCCTGTGCCATTGCCTATAATTTTCCCTGATTTGTTTTCCTCCACAAAACCGGCGGAGAAAACCACGTAGCATAGTTATTATGTTGTCTGGGGCCAAACAGCATCCTAAAATATCACAGCAACCCAATTGCATTTCAGGAATAAAAGGTCATGCAGCATGAACAAGCCTGTATCAACATGTGACAAAGTCCAACTGGGAATCAGGCGCAAACAAATTGCTTTTATCTATGTGAGATGTAAGGTGGGTAGTAGCTTATATGAGAGCAGGGCTACCGTGTCGAGAACCTTTAGTCAAACCTGTGGTTTAGTCTTCACAAGGGGTTAGGGGGACTTAGTTTAAACATAATGTACTGTATTATGTTCCTTCCACCCACCCAGGCATACATCATTTTTGGTATAGCAAACATATGGATCATTGGATCTATAAATATTGTATACATCCTTTATTTTCTCTGTTATGTGTTAAGTGTTGTGGATAACATAACAGGATGCCCTTCTCCCACAGGCATCTGTATCAAATGTGGGAAAGGTGTGTATGGAGCCAGCCAAGCATGCCAGGCCATGGGGAACCTGTATCACACAAACTGCTTCACCTGCTGTTCCTGTGGTAAGGTGCTGCTCGTGTCACTCTGTGGCCACATAGCCTCTGTTCTCTCTATACCTCTGGCCTGGCAGAATTTGCCTTTGACTCGACCAGATGCTTTGATCACAGGTGGTGGCTCGTAGTGTTTGTGTCTGCAAAAAGGCATTTCATGCGTTGTCAACCCCCACACTCGGGGACCAGAACGTGGTGTTTCTTCAGGGACTGTGTTCAGTAGTCACTGGACACTTTAGTTCTGTCTAGAACAACATAATGAGGGCACTCTGGCCTTACATTGTCATTAAATCTGCCCTTGAGCTCACAATACGCTATAGATTTGCATGCGTCTGTGTTTTTGTGTGTGTGCGCATGCTTGTGCGTGCACGTTCACGTGTGTGTGTGTGTGAGAGAGAGAGAGAGCGCTTGCTTTTCCCTGTCACCTGATTCCAACCTCCCTCTCTTGTTTCCAGTGAAAACAAGTAGAAGATGGCAGGAGAAAGGGTTTTTTAGTTTTTTGCCAGCTCCCCTCCATTCATGTGTGTGCTACACATGGTGCACTGATCCCCTCGGCTCTGGAAGAACTGCATATAATTTACACGTAACAAAATCCACATACTTTCAGATTTTATTGTCCTGCAGAAGAATAAGTACCTTGGTTCCAGTTTCTGAGGGTTTTGTGTGGAAAAAGAACCTTTGACCCGGTTACAAAACCGCACATCTGGGTTTCTTGATTAATAACGATGGCCTTATCGAGTCGTTCATTCAGCGCTGAAGGCATTTTGTTAACTTTTGGTAACTGGATGGGTTTTTAAGATACAGAGACCACATAGTTTGTGTTAAAGGAGGAACCAGTTAATGGCTTAAAGCTTTTATCATTTACTGGGCGTGTCAAACTTTTGGTTCCACCCGGAAACAATTGTAACTCCAGCATTAAATAGTATTGTATACTGTATGTTCATGTTCTAACAATCTGGTTTCTGGGGTCTGATCAGGACAGTATCAGAGAGGTTATATTGTTAAGACAAAACCCAAATATAGATGTGTCAGAAGTGTTGTTAGTTTTATTGGACAAATCAAGTCCATGATTAGGCTAATAAAACAGTGATTTCTTCCTGTGTTGATAACTACAGGCCATCTGTCCACTTGAGTGGGTTTATTGCTAATGTAAACCCTGTGATGTATCATTTGAACTCTTGTGAATAGGAATGCTTTCCTCTAAGTGGGTGTTTTGAAGACCCCTGTAAAGTGTAGTTTCAAAGTGCCTACACTTGTCATAACGCCAGCTAGTGATTTATATTTGGCTACTTTCCTTGTTGTTTGTTTTGTGTTTCTATTTCTTGGGAGGTTTTGGCTCGAATGTGTCGGAGAGAAGGATTCTCCCGGTCTCTGAGGTCTGGTGGTGACCGGTGAGGCTTGCTAGCCTTGGGCTTTGTTTAAGCATGCATAATTGAGCCTCCTCTTGGCCTACCCTCATGGTTTCACCCTTTTTTCATGAGATGGCCAGGAATGCGAACGACCCCCCTCCTCTTCATCCAGCCCCTGCCCTCCAACAGAGTCACAAAGTGTACTAAAGCTGCTTATCAGAGGGGCAAGCTGGGCATGGGCTCAGAGCAAGCATCACACACACACACACACACACACACACACACACACACACACACACACACACATCATGACCCTGGTGTAGACATGTTTACAAGTTGTCTTGATAGTCTAAATAACATCCAACTTTATTTCTGCTAAAATGGAATTAACGTTGATCAGATTTATTTTGGGGCTTTGTAACTCTAAAGGAACACAGCTGCCCCCTGATCCCTGATGGCGTAAAGTCAAATATGTGCCCATAAGGTGTGAACGTGTGCACCTGAAGGATGCTTTTGCTGTAAAAGATCCTTTCCCGGATAGAGGCTGCAGGGGAATAAAGAGTATTGACAGCTCAAGAGACCTTTGTTTGCAATTTGTCTGCAATATGACTCCCTCCCTGGTGGTGTAATATATACTATGAGCCTTCAACACGACACCCTGACAGACACCTTAGCGGATACATCTTCATGCTCCATCACTCCCAGCCACATCTGGCAATGTGCATGTTATTTCTTAACTGTTTGTTCTTACTCAGTTAACACATAATGCAAAATATGTCATATGAAGAAAATGGAAAAGAAACTTATAATAGTACAAGCAAGAGTAATGCATGACAGAAAATGCTCAGTTTTTGTTGTTTTGGACCTAATTTTGAACAGTGGCCTTATGTTGAAGTGTGTCCAACTTTTAAGAGAACCTAGTGAATGGATTATTGTTATGGCTTTATATCATACCACAAAACCATTTAGAAATGTGTTATCACATTTTCACAAACATTTATATTTGTGTTTGTAACATATTCGCCTAGCTCGTAGGAATAGTGAGAATGTTGAAATGTTGAGCCAGACTATGTTGAGAGCTGTTGAAATCCTTTTCCCAGATTGTGAGCCTCGCCAATCACCTCCCACACAGCCAGGAGTGTGTAGCTGCCTTCTACCTGTTCTGCCTCATTTGTGTCTGGGACGTTTCCCACAGTTAGAAGCGGCCCTATTTCTGGACACACATTCCTTTTTGTCTCAAATGTATTTCAGGTAATCAGAGGCCGAAGTATTTAAAATATATATTTTTTGGGTAACCTAAACACAGTTTGTTTAAAGAATAATACAGCTACAAGTGTACACATATTTTTCAATGATACAGTATAATGCCCTGTCCAATTAGTATTTTAGTCTATGAGGGATGGTTGTCCTGGTTTGAGCTCCATGCTGCTGACATTGTAGGTATAGCCTAAGATGCTCATGTGTGGGACTGAACATAGGACCTTTCCACTGGTAGATGGCCTCATACCAGCTGTCTGTCCTCTGTCCCATGATTGTCTGAATGAAGATGTACAGGTACTTTGGCTGTCTCTCCAATGGGCTGGTTAGCCAGATATTTCCTGAATATAGATGTTTATACTGTAGGTGTGTGTATGTGTCTAATGTTGACTTAGAATGACTGATAGGCTGAAAATAGATATTGTAATTTGTGGCTTTAAGATTGTTTGTCAGCAGTAGCAGCACAGCACATTTTTGAGATGCAAAGGGATAACTTTCAGAAACCTTACATCTAAGTGTGTTTGTGACTGAATCATTGTCAGTTATGCACAGGAGAATTGTTGTTAAAGAGGATAGGTTTACTTTTTTCAACCCAGACCTTTACAATAAGATGATTTAGCGGATTGGCAAGTTTCACAATATTAAAGCTATCATTGAGGTTATGATAAGATAGAAAAAAGTTAATTGATCCTTTATTATAGAGATGCTAAACAGATTATTGTATCTTCCTCTCTTTCCTACCTAATATCTTAATTATAGTTTGTTGTCCAGCAAAGAAATAAGGGTTGACTTGCTTAGTAACAGGTAGTTGAACAGGTACCAGCGTTAACAGGCCCCACTAACAACAGGGCCATAATTCCTGACGCACATACCACTATACTTTAGGATTTACATTTAATGGTAAAATAAATCACCCTAGGGTTTTAATTAAGACAGACTCAGAATCATGTTGAGACAGCATGCCTACTGCTAATCTTTTCTAAAGTTCCTGCCTTAGTGAATTACCTTGTCTGTCAAACCAGCCAAACCAAAAAATAAAAAACATAGCTCCCCCCTAGACCTAGAGAAGTAGAACTGTGTGTTAACATGATGACTTTAAGGACAAAGCAAAAAAATAGGATAACTGAAGTTGAACACTGAGGAAGGAAAGTAGATGACAAGGTAACAAGCTTGTGTGCAGCTAGGATGAGTGAGTCATAGTCAGATGAACATTTCCAAAAGGGGGATGGCAGGACTACCTCTATGTAAAAGGTGGTTCAAACCCACATTATTCATACAGTATATTGTCATATTCTTAGCCTGCTTCTTTTGAAAGATGTTGTGCGGCCATTTCATTAGAATCGTATTCTACTATGTGATGAAACAGGCATTTATATTATAAGTTATGAAATGGGTGTTCAGTAGGTTGTTAACAGATTTGGAATGTTGCCAAACATGATGCGTTTCCCTGCTTGAATGTGTTTTTCTGACATTACCTAGCCATCATCCAATGGCAGCCATGTTTCTGTTGGTGCCACCCACACTGACCTGTCAAAGATTGTAGCTTGGTAAGGTTGAGAGAGTAGACTACCTCATCCTTGGTCTTCTTTATGGTAGTATAATAATAAGGAATAAATGGGTGCTGTGGTGGTGATACGAAAGGGCTTTCCTCGGCTTAACTTGACTCTACCGTTCAACACACCGTTTCAAGATTTAATTTAGGAAAATATGCTGTTTCTTCCAAATACAAATCAAAACAAAGTTCCTCCCAAAATAAATCAGAGCTATAGCCCTTTAATGGAACACATTTAAAGAGGTTGTAATTATTATTGAGCCCACTACTAATTTAGCTGTAAAATGTCCCTTATTGGGCACAGCAACATGGTGGTGGTAGTAGTAGTAATGCAAGTCTCTGACATATCCACTCTGTACCACTCAGAAGGTCTCCTTTGGACACTTATTGTTGGTGTGAAATGAGAAAGCCCTGGTCTGCCTGTTGTGGCTCTATGAGGAGGCCCATCCGTGAGTAGCGCTCCCTGCTGACAAAGAGCTGGATGGGAAAGGGAGGCAGGGAGCCCTGCCCCCTCTCCCTCCTCAGTGATGGGGTGCAGGGTGTGTGGGGGGAGGAGGAGGGGGGGCTCAATAGGACCAGCTAGTGACCTCAGGCTGAAAGAATGTCCCCGTTAGTTCAGCCGGGCCCGCTCCCTCCGCAGTCCAGCACACAGTCTGCAGGGGCCTGGAGGGCCTATAGTAGTCTTCCCATCATGCTGCTCTGAGTCCCGGGGAGGTGAATTCGCCCCCCTACCCCCCTCCTCGATCGCCATGCTAATCACTCGTCAGTCTTAAAAGTCTCACCTATTGTGCAGATGGCATTCCTGAGCTCCTCCAGCCATTTATGTGGGTGGTAATGTATTGCCATCAGCCACCATTGGGGACCTATGTGTGTGTGTATGTATGTGAATTGCAGCTATTGCATAAATTTGGGTGTTAAAGGGAGTTTGTTTGGTGGGGAAGGGGGTGGGGCTAGGGAACATGTCTTTCCCATGCCGGGACACCCATAAAACCAACTGCAGCTCGGTCAGGACAGCAATTAAATGTGACTAATCTGCCAGATTTATGAACTCGTGGGCTTGTTCTGCCAGGCCAGGCCAAAAACCAATGCCAGAGGGACTCCGCTGTGAGGGGATGAATGTGAATGAGCTGGAGGGGGAGGGGGGGGGGGGGGGGTCCCCGGAGCTGGACAATGTCCTGATTTTGGATTGTGCTGAACGAAGGCACATCCTGAATTCAATGCAAAACCGTTCCTGAGCATAACCATTGTTAGCCCATGTGTCTGCAAGTGTGGTTATTCC
>JAODTR010000018.1:6620880-6637086 GCA_025399935.1 Amblyopsis rosae
GGGGTCCCCTGCTGGAGCTGCTGCCCCCGCGACCCGACTCTGGATAAGCGGATGAAGATGGATGGATGGATGGATGAAATTTACAAAATTTATTATATTTCTAGAATGTGCTAGTTCTTAATTTTGGCACAATGTGATACATTCCGTTCAAAGAATAGTTGCTAAATCTTGTTGGCCTATCGAGACCTATTGCATCTTAACCAACCTGGAGGGGTGGATCCCTCTCTCTCTCTGTGGTCCCTTCCCAAAGTTTCATCACTTTTTCCCATGGGGTTTTTAGTGGAAGTTTTTTCTTGCCCGGGGAGAGGAGCAGCTTAAGGGGGTGTTGTTTGTTTCCATGTGAAATATAGGCTGTACAGCCCTTTGTGACTGTAATGTAATTAAGAACTATATAAATACACTTGACTTTACTTGACTTGTTAGTGACTCAGAATGTTGTGACCTGATGAAAGAAATGTAGAAATGTTACAATTACGTGGAGAATAGAGATATTAAAAACAATTTGACACAGACACTCAGTCATAAAGTCCAGCCCACAAATTGAAGTGTACACGCACCAATCGCAACCTTGATGTGATCACCATTGACGCGCTTCCTTCATAATACTGACTCAGTACAGCACCACACCTTTTGACAGCAGTGCTCCAGAATCAACTCTAAGCATCTACTCTAGACTGTGCTAAAAATTACCTGTTTCTATCAGTAAAAACACTCCTGCAATGTCACTCTAAAACTGGAAGAACATTGAAACGACTTCATGTGCTTATTGTGCACCCATTGCACAACCCTCATAGTCTATTGCTAGTTGCATTGTGCAATTTTTTTTACCCATATTTTTACGAATTTTTGATATAAACGTCTTTTTTTCAAAGTAGACACACTACACATTTGATTGTGAGATTCTCGCATCAAAGTAATTACCTAATTCAGATTTAGATGTGTCAATTCCTCAATTTATAATTCTTCAAAGGGTCCACACTGGACCATCCACTGATCAGTATAAAACTAAATGAATCCAAGTGAATGTTGTCATGTGGAGTCAATAGCTCACCTTGTTTGTCAAATGAAGACGTCACTTTAAACTGACAAACAATTACTCTAGGTCTACTCCGTTTTATTTATTACGTTACGTAATAAATTACGTTACACCCTGCTGGGGACAATATTCCACTATATCCTTTAACATAGAAAATAGTAATTGTTTGCTGCTATGTTCATGTTTAAAATAAACACCTTTTTAAAAAATAAACAATTTAGAACACTAAGAAGAACACTGTAGCTTCATTGCTACAAGTTACACAATGCAAGCAGACAATCTAACAGTTTGGAACCACATGATGGCAAAACAGACAGCAGCCAGAGACTGAATTAAAAATATCCTGGAAAGTTCTGGACAGTTTTCATACCTTGGCGGACATCATGGATATTTTATTGACACACGTCTCGATAGGTTTTGTGAAAGAGACTCCCACAAGAAAGGTAACTGCTGCGTCATGCCCAACCCACCCTTAAAGACGACACAGTATTTGTGTTGGTGTGCGCTGCGCGTCTGGAAGATGAAGCGAAGGCAATAGACTCGTTGCGATAATCCGACATGGTAGTGATGGAGGTTAATTCCATGAATGAGAACACATGCATTCTATAAATCGCTTTGTATTGTGTTTTGACAACTATTAAAAGGTTAAGTGGTTCTAATCTAGTTTTGAGTTAAATGTGAAATGAAAATTGTAGTTTAATTACAGTAGCAACATATATGAGAGCTCAACAGGCTGCATCTGTAGCTGATTGGGTATGTGTCTGTGTGCGGACCGTGGTTCTGTATTACGGAACAGCGACACGAAACCTTGGACGTTTGTATTGCTGTTTCGGTTTTAAAACCATTACACCCCTAGTTGTATGCATAGTGACTTTGTGATAGTGAAATATTCAATTGTATTGAAGGAAAGTATGTGATATTGTCAAATGAATATCGAATCATTGCCTTAAGCATAAATAAATAAATAATTATACATTTGTTTTTACTTAACGCAGATGCTTCCATGGAACCCACCTTAAAAAAGACCAATGACATTGTAGGTGATTACAATTACACTCCCAATCCATATTTGTTACCGTTTTAAATTACGGTGGGCAATGCCAAACGTGATGCTTGGACACCGCTGTGTTGCCTACCTAAACGCACTAAATTAGCAGTCGGCTGTCTTGTAGCTTCCTTTTAAATTCATGCGTCTTAACAGAGCCTACGCTAGTGAGCTACGCCGTTGACACAAGCAATTTTATCAGCCCAGTGAAAGTGGTGTTGACCCTTAGGTTAGGGATTTGGTGACTAAAGTGAGTAGATTAGGACATAGAGAGAGGTGCCTGTGTGTGTGTGTGTGTGTGAACATGTAAATAAAGGCTCTTTAGTTTTTGGTCATGGTCAGCCAGCCTGGTACAGTAAGGGTTAAACTTAAATGGGAAGGTTGTCCAAGATTTTCCCTTCACGGGAAGGTCGATGGTTTGCCTTGGCCCTGCAGTGTGTGTGGGTGTGCGTGCGCATGCATGTGTGCGTTTGAGAGAAGCCTTCTCTCTGGGCTAGAGGCCGATGGTGGCGGACGCTGTGCGACCAGTGGCGCGTCCCTTGTGTTTGTGAAAGGAAGTGAGGTTAGGTCAATGGACCGGTTGGCGTAAACCCTTTAGTGCAGTGGAATGTTTGTTTGTGCATACGTAAAGTCCGCTTTCAGCCCCAGGGGCCCGGGAGCGCACCCGGACACACGTTTATTTAGTTAAATATTTTTCCTCCATGAGTCACCGCTCCTCTCATCCCAAAACGCTGCCGCTGTTATCTGCCAGATAAGTCTGCCGTTCCACCGTGCGGTGGTTGTTGTGTAGGGGAGTGCATCCACCAGATAATGTTGACGTTTGCCATCCTCTGAGTGATCTTGTCTCAGTAGGATGTCTGTTACAACAGTAAAGGCCTACCTGCTCTTTAGATTAACACGTTAAATGATTACAGCTCTCTATTTGATGGTGGTTGTTCAAGGCTATGCCTACACTTACTGCTCTTTAACAATATAAATGTAGCACCAATGGCAAGAGTTATGTGAAACAGACTTTCTGCAATGTATTCCAGAACTAGTCTGTTAGTATTCTTTCTAATAGCAGTGGTTCTTTTCTTTCAGTATTAGTAGTATGGCAGTGTGACCTTGCGTGAATAAGTTTAATTATTGCTGCCTCAGCACTAGGTGTTGAATGCCCGCTGACGCTGTCAAATTTTCCCTAATTATGAAAATGGGCAATGTTTTATTCATAAAGAAACAAAGTAGTCATAAGCAGGTTTGAATGGGCCAATTGTGACTCCTACTGAGTGGAGCTCTAGCCTTGTGCCTTCCAACAATGGCTTCTTGCAGACTCTTCATGTCACTGCTGTTTTCTTCTGAGTGACAAACCAGACTGTGTCAGGGATTCTCAGAGACACTCTGTGAGGTACTGTGTTCGTAATGGTCTAGAAATGTCCAGCATTGTCTACAGATGTTTATAAAGTTAGAATATAATAGGTTTAACAGTTTTTCTTTTGACTGGTAGAATCACAAGCTTATCCAGGTCCTTGTTTTAACCTGCAGACGTTCTGATGCGCTTAGTGAAACCAGGGCTGTCCTGATTAGCATTTTTTTACCTTCGAAGCTTTAGTTGGGGGAGGGCGGGTGGGGGGTGGGGGGGTACGGTCATGAGACAACATTAGACAATACTCACGTAACCTAAAACTAAAAGATCCAACCCAGCAGTCAGGCGGGCTTGTGCACACGACTCTACTGTACGTAGCGCAGCGTTTGTCAAACCAACATACCGGTACTTAAAATGTATGGTACTCACCTAAGACTCATCTATCCACCGATAACAATCCATCATTTAATAGTGGTCAAAAACACTCTAGTTACATTGGCAAAGGTCCAGATAATCAAATATTTAGTCCATAACGCATTATCTTTATTATTATTAAATTGCACGGACTGCTGAATTAATTTCGTATTAGCCTGCCTGCAGACGTAATCTATATTCATACTCTTATTCATTCATCTATAGTCATTCTCACTGTTTGCGTGTTAGCGGGGCTTGTTGGGACATGTCTGCAGCCATGTTGAATGTAGACCACCCAGATGAAATGTGTTGATTAGTGTACAGGCTTAACCAATAGAATATCGAACACATTGATGCATTTTTTTTATACAGAGAAAAGACAGATCAATGGGCAAATGCACATGCAAAAAGCAAAAAAATGTTATATTCGAATCCCAAAATGGAAGCTCGAAAAGCTACAAATCAAACAAATGTCTGAATAGTCAAATATTCTGGTCCAGCTCTAGTGTTAACCTGACAAAACTTTTAAACCAGTTTTATGGCATGAAACAATGTGAAAGTGATAGTTTGGTTTAGACCAAGGGTGCCCAATCCTGGTCCTGGAAAGCTACTGCCCTGCATGTTTTAGATGTCTCCCTGCTCCATCACACCTAACTTTAAATTAATGGGTCGTTATCAGGCTTCTACAGAGACCAATTAATTACAATCAGGTGTGTTGATGCATGGAGACATCGGCTGTTTCTCAATTCCAAGAATGATAGGATAAAGAAGAACTTGTGTTCTTGAGAGGTACGCTCTTGCTAAGTGTCCTTCTGAGAATGGTCTTGCAAGAACGCGAGGACAGATCTAGATTGAGATGCATATTTTTGGCTATCGTTCTAGGCTTTTGCGCAATACTAGGGACATTGAACACTTAATAGCCGGCAGGGTGTTATGGCTGCCTGGTCTATAAGCGGGACCTCACATCTACGAAATCATTGTAGCAAATTTTAAACTAGACTCCATCTTGATAAATCGGCCACAGATTTGAAGTTAAAACATATATATTCTTGCTTCGAAAACCCCTAAAACAGCATTTTTTGACACAACAGTAGTATTTAGAAAAGTATAGCTTGTATTGTTTTTTTCTCGACTGCCATTGCCACTTGTTGATTCAAAATGCATTCTGGGATATTCCGTATGAGTTCACACACAAATCACCACTGGATGCATCCTTGGTAAAACCGTGAATAGAGAACACTTCCTGGTATCTTATTCGTTCTTGGCTAGATGCAAACTTGTGAATTGGACTTTGCTGTGAATGATGACGTTTCACAAAAACTCAGGAACAGATAAGAAAACATATTGAGAAATGGCCACCTAAAACATGCAGGGCAGTAGCTCTCCAAGACCAGGATTGGGCACCCCTGGTTTAGGCTAACTAACACCTGTTAACCAACCAGCTCATACCTACATTTCAGTTTTTCCGCCTAGCTTCCATTATGGTTGTGTTACAATACAGCTAGTCATGTTCATCATAGCTGTCCTGGAAGCATCTTGCATTGAATCCATTATTTACATAGCCACGAGCCAACAGTGTAATGTTGCAGGAGGCAGCCAAGTTCTTTGGTAGCATATAACATATTCTAGGAAGAACCCCCTGTAGAACAGCAAGTTTTACAGGGGGATATTATGTCATTTAATTTTATATGTAGTTATTGTCTTCAATTTAAGATCCCAGCTGATTTGACACTAGTGCTGGGAAGTGAGCTGCTCTCTAAACTGTTAGTGATATCCATATGATTGCCTTAAAGATAAAGTCAGATATTGCATGCTAATGGTAAGATAATACACATTTGTAAAATTCATAGCAGTTCTCTGTGCGTGTTGAAAAATTATCCAATACAGCCCTGGCCCCGTAAATAGGAACATAAACAAAGTGGCGAACACCACTCGCAACAACAAAGCCGTAGTACTGCGCTTTGCTTCACACTGCATTTTGATGTGTAGAGCTGGTGCTGCGGAAGGATGATGTTTTGATTTGAGCTTGAATTTGGCAAGCATTCTCAAGAATGACTGACTGACTGACTGACCCTGCCTTTAAGTGCACCTACAGCCCTTACACAATAAATGAAACCCTGGCCACAAACAACCAGTAACCTCCTGCATGTGTTCAATAAAACTGATAGCAAAGTGAATATTATCCAGCATTATTATTATTATTAATAATAATAATAATAATAATATAATAAAATTGAAGGGCCCAAATTACTATGATAGACATGTAGATTACCAGTTATAATTTTCTAATTTTAATTTAATCCAAAATGATGTCTGATGTCTTATCTAGTACTTTTGACCCTGGTTGAGAAACACTGCTCTGGAAGTGTACGTTTTTCCAGAAAATCTTGGAACACTGCTCATCCTTCCTGTTTGGCTCTATGCTAACCTTCTCCCTTCCTCTCCTGCAGGAAATGACATAGAGGCCTTCAAGATTAACTTTGGCTTTCCTTTGTGTGAGCTGCGTCTGCAGAGAGCAGCGAGGTCTGGAAGCACACTTGTTTCCACCTGACTATCAACTACCTCAGCCAGCAGAACCAGGTGGCCCACGAAACCAAGAGGCCAACAGACACTCCAGACAGAGAGACAAAGTAGCCAGCCACTGCCAGACCTGCTTGGTGAAGACAAGCTGAGACAGACCGGATCTGTCCTCAGACTAGACCAAGCAGAGAGCTGAGCGAAGCAGTAGTTCTGCTTAAATTTACTTTTATTAATTCCTTCTAGTCCTGCTGTTGACCAGTGTCTTGTTTTTCCCTCCAAAAGCTTTTTGCTTAAAACTTTTAAAAGAGTTGCTATTTTTATTTGCTGTGTACTGGTACAGAGGTGTGTGTGTATATACACTCTATATATTAAACAAATATATATTTTCTCCTCTGCCTTCCACTGGAGGAATAGTCATTTGAATTGCACTTTGAAGCTTTTGACGGTGGCTCTCTGATAGTAAGACCCAGGAGCATTTTCCACATCTTTCCACGTTTCCTTACGCTCCATGCTTCTGAGCTGAGAGCTAAGGCCGTGAGGAGTGTTCTCCTGCCTCCCCTGACCGCTGTGTCCCTGCCGCACCCCCTCCCCAGCTGTGACGCAGCAGGGCTGCACGTAAGCAGCGCTCTAGGTCTGCCACCACTCCCGTCTCTGCAGCCTCTCCACGCGGCCCGAGGAGATGAGCGTCCTGCCGTCCTGTTACATAACCTGAACAGGTGCTGCCAGGACCGCTGTGTGTGCACGCGCGTGTGTGGCTCATCTGTCTGCGTGACGGGGACGACACCCAGCGGCACACGCAGCCTGCCGGTGCTGGTGCACCACATATGTATTGTTGCAGCGCGCAGGAAAGTAAAATGGACTACAAGCGTCGCTTTTTGCTAGGCGGGTCCAAGCAGAAAGTGCAACAACACCAGCAGCTTTACCAGATGCCAGAGCTGAGCCCCACCCTGGGCATTCCCCTGGCCGCCTCCTCGACCATGGGGCCCGGGGGGGGCCTGCCGGCCACCTGCCACCCCCCGCCATCGGGCGCGGCGGCGGCAGTGGCGGACATCCAGCAGGGCATCTCCAAGTACCTGGACGCCCTCAACGTGTTTTGCCGGGCCAGCGCCTTCCTCACGGACCTATTCAGCGGCGTGTTCAGGAACTGCCACTACTCCAAAGCAGCTATGCAACTGAAGGATGTGCAGGAACACGTCATGGAGGCCGCTGGACGCCTCACCGCCGCCATAAAGCCCGAGATCGCCAAGATGCTGATGGAGCTGAGCGCCGGGGCGACCAGCTTCAAGGACCAGAACGACTTCAGCCTACAGGATGTGGAGGTAGGGCTTAGCTAGCTAGCACGCTTAGCTAATGCACGTCCACACTAAAGCTGCTGGTGTCATTTCCATCTCTGTTAAACCAGACCAGCCAATATTGACACACACACACGCACACATACGCTCTCTGCCCCCACCACCTACTTTTTAGTACCAGTGCTAAGACACTTAGCTGCGTTCTTTCAGAATGCATGATTCTGTTTGCGGGCCATTCTCACGCCCAGTGATAAGCTGGTGTCAGGAGCTAAAGGCCAGGTGCTAAAAACCTAGAGGATGTGAGAAAAGACCCTCTATCATACTGGACCATTCTGCTTCTTTAGCCAGGCACCCTCTGTGCTTAATGAGGAAACGATTGTTTTTCCACTGCAGTCTGAGTATGCAACTCTGTAGCTTAGTTTTCTTTTAATGATACATTATTTGTGGTATGCCAACATTCATATTGAGATTGCTGCTTTCAATATTTTAACTTTTAAACTTTTAAATGTTTTAGGCTAACTAACAACTAGTTATCCATTTGAACGATTTTGACCAATAACAATTTAAATGACAAATACATCCTCCCGGGAGATTTTCATCAGTTTCTGTTTGTAGAGAATAGCAAGTCATAACATTGTATTATTGTCAAATGAATGGTGGATTGTGGATTTTTTTTTTTATGTGACATAATTTCTGTACGTAATGCAGGAGGAAGTTCTTGTTCTGTTTGTGATTTGTGTTTCATGGTCATCCATGAAAACCCTCTAGTTTCATTTCTATACCTTTTCTTCTAAAACAAAGACTATCACTGGATAGGTGTGGCACAATAATTGTCCTGAAACAATCAAGACTCATAATAGTGATCACTATTTCTCATGTAGTTAATTAGGGTTAGCATCACATCTGTTGTGGTGTGAGCCATTTAAGAGTAAGCGGCTTGCATGGCTGTGGTCTGGCGAGGCCACAGGGCCTGGCAAAACAGGAAACGCCATTGCACCGCAGCTGGTAAATATGACTTTCTGTGGCCTGAGACACACACACACATGAATATTACAGGGTAGGCCAACTCTGTGAAAGATCAGATGGTGTAGCTTGGCACCAGCTTCACCTGCTCAGCTAGTCCTCAGCTGCTGTCTGGGCCCTGGCATAAAGGTACATTTGTTGTAGCAGGCTGGCGCTTTGCTTTACAATGGCCTCATTTCAGTGTGCTACCCTGGTTATTAATCTATGCTAAGGCACTGTAAGTACGACATAATATTATGGTTGTACTTTGATACGTTGTATGTGCCCTGTGTTATTTAGTGCATAAACAGACTGGCACCATGACTGACATTGTTTTTTTTGTTGTTTTTTTTACATTATGCATACACTAGATCTTTTAATATTTTTAAGCATATGCAGTTCTGTTCATGCCGATGGTAGAGGTGAAGTGAATGCTTTTTCACCCGGCCTTAACAGTTTGACTCATCAACATGGGGGGGGGGGGGTGCACCATATCAACACTCAATTGGAACAGAATTCAGATGCGGAGGGGTCTAGTATAAACAGTTCCATAAACCAATTGAAAGAAGATTGAACCATGTAGGTCTTAAACCTTAGTCTACTGTTGTGAATGCCAAATTGATGGAGACAAGGTGATATTCTGCAAAGACACTGTACAAGTCTGGACAAACCATTTGCGACACACACAAAAAAAGGAATGGCTGCTACGGTGACTTAATCTATAATGGAGTCCTGCATCGGGTCGGTTCAATTATTCGTATTTTTTTATTTATTTTTGTCTTAATGTTTGTATTTTAGGGTTTGGTTCTGTGTAAAATAAAAAAGATGCTGGTCAAATGACGTGTGTTATATTTAACAAACATGTTAAAATAATGACACTTTATGTTTTAATCTCTGACAAATGTGCTGCAAAGCGTTACAAAAAATCTGATCTTCAGTCACACAAATAGCCTCACTTTTCCTGACGTGCCTGCTGCCTGTGCCTGCGATAGACATGCGGGTTTTAGCCTTCTTGCTAGCGGGACACGTTACATTACCTATCCTACGTAATGTGCGCATGTTTAACATCTGTTCTAATTAATTGCAAAGATGGTGCATGTAAACACCAGACTGTATTAGATAACATTTCATGTAAACGGTAAAGTGAAATCTTTAATCGTAAGGATTTCGTTCAAAGTGACAAAGTGTCCATGTAAACCCAGCTAGTGAAAACACAGCAAACCCCAGACACACAGACTGAATTCTGACTGCAGGCTTTGGATAAACCATTGCTAAACAAATAAGGCACACAGTGGGCTAATGTTTCCTACTATACACCTTTTCCACCAACGCAAACCTAGTGCTGGTTTTGGCTGGTGCTAGCGCCGGTTTGCAGTTGGTTCAATTTGCGAACCTTCTGAGAACCGGTTTGGTTTTCCACTGCCTGGCTGAGCTAGAGAGCCACGTCATTACGTCATGGTATATGTCTCCGCCTTCAACAACAGAGTGTTGCTCGCCTACATTGCCATCCAAACACGACTTATTTGTGCTGCTCGTCGCAGCTGATATGGATGGCGATTATGTTCAAGAATTAAGGTAATTAGCCTACCTAATACATTTGATTTGTATTAATGATTACACACAATGTTAATGCTAGCTTTTGCAACATAGTTCACTGCCAGTATATGGATGTCAATAGCATATTTCTACCTACCTAGCATGCTAGCTATGTATCATAATTTAAATATATAATCAAAATATATAATATTGCAGTTAAGCAAATCCAGTGGATAATGCATCGATTTCTATCTTTGCAGGTTGTCTTGCTGGTTGTCTTGCAGCTGAATGCAGAGGCCATCTATTGTCTGGTTACATGTTCTCACCACTGGTGGGACTGTCATAACTTGTATACATTTTCTATTGATATACTGTCATAGACATGTATATTAAGGTTTATTTTGAAGAAAATAAATGCAGTACAAAAAGTAACAGTCTATAAATGTAGTCCTCAATAATGAATACAAATATTAGAGTGCATTAAACATACACAATTTCAATAAAGTTTTTGTACAACAAATTTATGGTTGAAATCCATAGCCAGTCATTGGATTGAGCCTCCATCACAGACACCACAGCTCCCAAATCACTTGTCTGTTCTTCTACAGTAAGGAATAATTCATGCTCCTGATCATCTGCCAGATACTGCCTAGCTCCACCTCATGCTCATGCTTCCTGTCTCCTGTGTACAATAACAATTAACAAACATTTTCACTATAGCCATTACAAAAAAATGTGTGCAAGTATGCTGACGTTCCTGCCATCAAATCTGTGGTAGTTGAAGTAACATTAGATTAGACTCAATTTTGTCATTGCACAGATTACATGTACAGTGACAATGAAATACAGAGGTATATGTAAGTTTAAAACACAGTAATGACTGATGGTCAGAAATGTAACAAGTATACTAGAATATGTACGGTAAAGCAGCATTAACAGTATCAGTGCACATTAATACAATAGCCTATATTGTATATCCTGATGCACGTATTTCAATATTACAATGTTTTCATTGCGTCTGTTGTGACATTAGCTACCTAGCACAATACACCTACCAAAGCAGCTTTGAGCTCACTAGACGGTGTTTGTCCAGTGGTCGCAGTAGGTCCTTGTCGGCATCATTGGCAAACAGCTCTAGAAAAAATGAAGAGATCGATGCTTTCAATACAAACGTGACCACTACGGTATACCAACTATATTTTAACTAGCTAGTTGGCTAGCTAGCCGTCAACTAACAATACCCAATAAAAAGCTACATCGCCTTTAACATTTATGAGTAATACACAGCTCGCTAAACAGCTAAGAAATGTATATGTGGCTGAAAAAAATACTAAACATTTTGAAATAAAACTCACCCAGCATTAGTGGAACTTACCGTACCGTAACAACAGCATTATCCACCGTCACCGATAGCTTCTGTTGCCCAAGTTCCCAGTAATTTCGTAACTACGCCAGTCTATCACCGATCGGCCTTTATTTTGTATTTCTGTCGATCACAGTGCAAGGAGACAACTGGTCTCTTCCAGGGACCATTGTTAGCTTTTACATTGGTGCTCTAGTCTAGCTGTGTGTATCAGTATGGTTTTTAATGGTGGTCAAAGCTGTTCTTGGTCTCTGACTTTGCCACGAAAATCCCGCCCCTAGCCCCTGTACATAAGCGGCTCCAGTTTCCAGCCCAGCTTCAAGTTGGTGCCTCTATGGAGCGAGTTTTCCTGGCCGAGAGCCGGTGCTTTTGCTGTCAAAACACAAAGAAATGGTTTGAGATTGGGTACGGCTCCGAACCGGCCCTCAAATTGTGTTGGAGGAAAAGGGGTGCTATTGACCTCAAATTCAGCTTAGTGTCTACAGACCTTTTGTTGTTGTTGTTAGTTTACTTGTTTACAGTAAGTAGCTGTTGTCAATTCCCTGGAGAGCCCACCTTGCCCCCCCACTCTCCAATGTGCTTTTGTGACTGTAAAAGGGATTTTCCTTTTGTCAGTCAAAGAATGCTCTTTGGCAGTTGTTCTCTCTGGCCCCCAACATGAACCAAACACGTCTCTGTTTGGGTAGTTGTGGAATGTGAAGCTTGATTCCCTTCTCTTGTTTCCACTCACCCATCTTGCCCCCTCCACTTCCCTTATTTTTACAGAGAAAATGTCTATGAAAACCACCAGGCCCAGCTTACTGGCCCCGGACAGCGCCTCTACTGCCAAAAATGTGCAGAAATGTCACGCTTTGTTAGGAGGCTGTTGGCCAAACTACTGCAGATCAACATGTCTGCCCTCAGCCCTCTACCGCCAAATACCATTCTCATGGCTTCCTCTCTTGGCCAACAGTGACTGTCTGTCTACCCTGATGGCCAGCAGTGACTCCCCGGTCTACTTTTCAGCTGCTCTTTGGGCAGCCATTTAGTCATTGTAGGGTGATTGATTGGATTATGATGTATGTCATCTGTATAAAATGCTGTTTATTTCAATGTATTTATTTCATGGTCTACTGGTGATTGGGTCACTTCTTTTCCAAATTAGACATCTGGCCTGAGATTCCGTATAAGTTTCATATGGGCTTTGGCTTTAACTAACTTGTTAACTTGTCTCTATTGAAAAACATTTTTTGTGTGAGAAGCAATTCTGCCACACTGTTCTCTCTGACAATAGGGTGTGACCGTCGTGCAGGCTTAATTTGCATGCATCGCAAACATTACAAACAACCCAAAAGGGAAGAACAGTAAAGAATGCAAAGGTCAGAGCTGAAGCGCCCTCGTAACAGATCAAACAACACTTTCCTATGGCCCCTGACTGACCCATGTAAGATATAGTAGCCTAGACTTTAGAAGTCAGCATTCCTTGCTGGATAAGGACATGAGTGATCATCATCAGACCCCGGCAGGCTACTTGTACTTGGAAGTATTTCTGAAAGCAGGATACACAAAGGGACATCTGTTAATCATAATTGCCTCATTCTCTATTTCTTTCCTCTAAATAGCTTTTTAGAACACGTGAATATTCCACAGATTTGGAGCATAGATAGTGCAGGTGCTCTAAAAAAACAGAAGTGTAATGTTGATTGATTCACAATTTGCCTTGTTTGGACTTAAGAGAGGCCGAACGTTGACTTGGCAGAGCTGCAGTCTTGTTGCTCATATTTTCCATCACCATGTGGGATATGTCAGAACCGACCGCATGTGTTTTCCATTATCTACTGCTGTATGCCTGTCCTCTTTTTCTCTTTCTTTGGTTATTTGAGATTGCTTTAACAGTTGGTTTGAGTTGCGTTTGATGTCTGTGTGTTATCGCGAGGATGAGCCATGCTATTGTGCAATATCAAGAATTAGATCATTATGAACCGTCATTTTTAGACTGTAATGTAATCTGTGCAAATTATCTTTCCTTTATTCTTTTAACATTCAGAATGATTTTATCTAGTTGAATCCTGACTGATTATGGTAGCATTTATCCATCCACAGCAGGATTTTACTGGTCTGCCTTGCCAGGATGTGAGCCTGGTTTCAGCATATTATAACATATTATTTTGTCATCATCAAAACAAGTTGCCACTATCAATTAACAAAGAGAAAGAGACCAAAAAATGAGAGCATTACCATATGGTAATATACAACAATGAGAGAAACCATTGGTGACTCTGCGAAGTCCATAGAATACACAGACCTTGACATGCCATTGTTAAGAGGTGCCAGGTTACATTTCAGATCATATCTTCAGAAGGGTAAAGGCTAGAAGCTCAGGGTTTTTTATTCCCTCATAATCGAACTAACTAGCTAATTAGCAATTATTATTAAGATAATAATCTAACTCTGCTGAAGAGATGGGTATATAGCTTGTTATTTGGCCTAACAGGGGCTGCACAAGACAATGGCAGAGCTGCCTCTAAAATATCTCCCCTAAAAGCAAATATATACATTAAAACTACAACTTTGTATTACTTTTGGTACTAAAATGACAATAATTTGAAAATATAGATTAAAGCATACCTCATACCTCATGAAAGTTATCTTATAAATAAGAATGCGTACACATACATAAATAACTATTTTACCATCCTTTACATAATAAAAAAACACAAAAAAATAGGCGTTTAACATTCCATACATTTTAAAAACATAGTGAGTTTTATTTCTCAAAACAAATTTGTGATATCTAAATTGTAGCTGAGAAGGTGCTGATATTAGAGACATAAAATACTTTAAGTATTACAGAAATGCTTCTAGAAGTCATTATATGAAAATAGTTAAAAATGGCCAAGCCCACGATATACTTTTAACATTTCATTACACATACGCAAGAAGGCTACTATGAGTATCTGGCCCATATCCTGCGTTCCTTTGGAGCGTAGTTTGTATGCGTCCTCAGAAATTACGCGTACACATGATGCTATACAGCACATTGAACGCGGGGACAGGATCGAACAGGAAGTTTCTAAACAGAAGTTTCTGTTATTGTTGTGGAAATTTGAAGGTAGTCAAGGAAAATATTCCGGTTTCAGCCAGGGATGATTCGGCCCTGATCTGCCCCCTACTAGATATATTTTAAATCCTCCAAGCACACGCAGGTAAAGGTGAATTTATTGTAACATACATCTAGCAAAATTCATCAGTGCCCGGTCACATGATACTGGCTGGAGAGTGAACCTGACATGTTTTTAGATAATTAAGTGGGGGAAACCGGAGCACCCGGAGGAAACCCACGCAGACACGGGAAGAACATGCAAACTCCACACAGAAATGCCAGGACGACTGGGTTTCGAACCCGGGACCTTCTTGCTGTGAGGGCACTGCTATCCACTGGGCAACCAGGTTGCAAGTTACGCAGACAAGCAACTGATACGCGATACCAATTTGACAAATTTTACTTAATTTATGTGAAAAAGCAAGCATGCCAGAACTGACGAGACACTTCTGTTTACCTCTTTAAGGCGTCTATTTCTTGTTTCTTTCCTAACCCACATCCATCAGATCAACTTCCGTATATATGACGAAAGCGTTCACAACAAACAATCAAATGAATCCTCCCTCTGCTCCAGCTCTGCTGGTAGTGGAGCTGAATGCGCTGTGGAGAGCACCGGCGTAACCATCTAGAACTTAAGCCACGCTAAAACAATTAATATAGTTTTCTAGCGTTATGTGTCTACAACGTAATTGGTCGTATTTTTGCTCTCTGAACGATACGTTAGGCCTGTGTCTAAACTCTAAAGGTTGACAATGCATGTAACATTGTCCAGGTCATTACATGATCATGAACAGAATTTTCAGAAGAAAGAAATTCAAGAAAGGCATGAGAATTCTACAGATTGGATTAAATTCTAAATGGGAAAGCGGACATTAAACAAGATTAATACTGTAAGTAGCATATTGACATATACGGTCAGCTTTGGTGCACTTAGGCCTAAATGTTAATGTTAGTGTTAGTGTTGAGTTCTAACCAGCTGGTAAACATGTGATGTGTTAATGTACTCAACTTTGTAAACTGTTCTTATATAGTTAAAAGCTGTAAACGTACAGTATGTAATTATAATAATAAAATGCATTAACACCTATCTACATTTAAAAAGGCTATTCTTATTTATCTTATTTTTTATAAATGAAGGGAAAAAGAAACCTTCCTGAATCCAGTCAGTGTCACCAATATCTAGAAATTGATTTGACTGATTATAGCCTAAATGAAAAGTTAGGAAATTTTCCTTTTTGTGTTTTTGTATTTCTTCTCCCAAAAATATTGGAATCAGAACCGGGAATCGCTAAGAACTGGATTCGATAAGCAACCCTAATGAACAATTCCTTTCACGATGCAACTGCTTGTGTATGCGTTGCACAAAAGCAAGTATATCAGGGCCTTTATGGTTTAAAGGGTTAATAAATCTAAGCAGCATATTAGAGCAAACACTTTTGTCTGTAGAGGCTTAAATTTCCAAATGACTGAAGTCTCAGGCTCAAGCCTGTCTTGATGTTCCTGTCTGAATACGGTCTGTGCAGAAACACATTTATGTCTTTAGTCGTCGGGGGGGGGGGGGGGGGGGGGGGGGG
>JAODTR010000018.1:6652471-6664558 GCA_025399935.1 Amblyopsis rosae
CCCCCCCCCCCCCCCCCCCCCCCCCCCCCCCCCCCCCCCCCCCCCCCCCCCCCCCCCCCCCCCCCCACGCGCATCACACTCTGGAATTAAACAGACCAACGCTCCCTAAGAAGACTGAAGCACTCCTCTTTCTGATGTTCGTCTTGGGCAGAAATTCATTGATCTTGGAATGTCCCTTGGCAATTATAAAATATTAAATCCAAGTCGCACTTTTCGGCTGCGCCTCATTTTTCCCTCGCTGCTCGATGCGTTCTGCTGGGCCAAATAAAAAAAAAGTTAAGAATAGATGGCCCTGCGAGACAGTGATAATAAATACGCTTCACATAACCTTTGTTATGCTGCAGTGCTTGGATCTTATTGGAGCACAGCAGAGCGGCAGTGCCTCCGTCTGTACACGCTGCTGCACGCGACCCCAAACACACCTGCACACCTCAGTCAGCGGCCTCTCTCAGGTCCTCAGAGAATATGTGGGGCTCGCCTGTCATTGGCCGATGGTAAAAGTTAGTGTAGGTCTCAGTGAGTACCTCTAGCCAACAGTTCATTACCTGCCTGGCCTTTCGCCCTCCGTGAAGACGTGACGATCTTGGCTGTAGATGGAGCAGATGGCTGCAGCAGAGGCCTGTGGGTGGAGCACAGGCCGTGGGTGGAGCAGCATAGGCCGTGGGTGGTGCACAGGCCCGTGGGTGGACAGGGCCATGGGTGGAGCACAGGCTGTGGGTGGTGCACAGGCCCGTGGGTGGACAGGGCCGTGGGTGGAGCACAGGCCGTGGGTGGTGCACAGGCCCGTGGGTGCACAGGGCCATGGGTGGTGCACAGGGCCATGGGTGCACAGGGCCATGGGTGGAGCACAGGGCCGTGGGTGGAGCAGCATAGGCCCGTGGGTGGAGCAGCAGAGGCCCATGGGTGGTGCACATGGCTGTGGGTGGAGCACAGGGCCGTGGGTGGTGCACAGGGCCGTGGGTGGAGCACAGGGCCGTGGGTGGAGCACAGGGCTGCAGCATTACCATGGGACGATCAGCAAGGCCAATTAAGATGTAAATGGTTTTGACAGACAGTCTGAGCAGAAGGCAGACGGTTCCTAGAGGAAGAGGTAATGTTTTCATTATATTTAGATATTTAAGATATGTGGTCAGAATGAGAAAGCCACTGCATTTAGGACGTCTACCTGATGTACAGTTTATCATGCCTGTGTCAGTAACATGTTCATAGCAGGCTTCCATAACATCTGGCTTCCAAAATGTCTTCATGAAACAAAAGTTCTTCTGATTTCTCTCATTATCCTGATTCATGATCACATGGATTTTTTACACGGCATAAATTATGGATCTGTTGGACTAATGAAAGCCACAGACAGAACTGGCTCACACACACACAAGCTGTAGTGGACATGTGTGTTGACATTCTGTGGTTTTCTGTAACTATTGTGTGTGTGTGTGTGTGTGTGGGTGTGTGAGTGCGTGCGTGCGTGTGTGTGTGTGTGTGCATGTGTGTGTGGGGAAGGGGGATCTGCCACACCGCTAGGCTAAAGTTAGTGCTAACACCACGCTAGGCTAAAGTTAGTGCTAACAGCACGCTAAGCTAAAGTTAGTGCTAACAGCACACTAGGCTAAAGTTAGTGCTAACAGCACGCTAAGCTAAAGTTAATGCTAACAGCACACTAGGCTAAAGTTAGTGCTAACAGCATGCGTGCTAATACTACGCTAGGCTAAAGTTAGTGCTAACAGCATGCGTGCTAACAGCACGCTAGGCTAAAGTTACTGCTAACAGCCCGCTAGCACTAACGACAGCCTGCTACAGTTGTTACAAAGTCACTGATACTCTGGGAAGCGAAGGCAGGCTGTGTGTGTGTGTGTGTGCTGGCTGGCTGCCAGGCGGCCCAGAGGTGTGTGTGTGACGCGCCAGTGGGCAGCGCCTGCAGCGTGCCGCCTCAGGTGGAGCACGAATCAAGCGCTCCTTCCTGCAGTGTAATTATTGTGTCAGACAATGGTGTGGGTTTACATGAGTCAATATGGAGATAGCTACTGCACACACACAATACATGTGTACACACACACATTATATATATACACACACACAGTATATATACACACACAATACATGTGTGTTATTTGTTTAATTACTGCCTCTTTAAGAGACTACAGTTGGCTTCACTTGGTTTACCTTAGTTTTCCTTTGATGTGTACCAGAGTCGGCGGTGTTCGCCACAGAGCAACAGTTTTCTACCATAGTCGCAGCGGTAGGCTAGGTTTAGGGTTAGGTCAGCGGTAGGCTATCGTTAGGGTTAGCGGTAGGCTAGGGTTAGGGTTAGCGGAAGGCTATCGTTAGGGTTAGCGGTAGGCTTAGCTAAGTAATCTAGATATTTGTGTGGAGGTGTTTTCCATGTCGGTTGCACACGAGTCAGGAGCCGTGGTAATGAGCGTACACAACCAACGTCAGACCTCACATAAATTATTGTGTAGTAAAAACTCAACAAAAATATCATACAATTTTAGATCATTATAATTAATATAATTGTATTTTATTTTAGTTAGTTTTGTAACCAGACAATACAGTTTTAGTAGTTATAGTTTTTCTGTAATGCCTCGTTTTTATTTTATTTCAGTTAACGATAATGTTTTTTCCCACCTAGTATGTTTTAGTTTACGATGATAACCTTGTGTGTGGAGCCTATGGCGTGGCCCAGATGCATTGTGGGTAGTGAGAGGGAGCTAATACCATTACTATATGTATTATCAGTACAAACATGATGAACATGTAGCTAGTGTGTATGCACTGATGTAGGACCCCCCCGTCCCCCTATAGACCCCCTATGGACCCCTATGGACCCCCTCTGGATGCCTATGGACCCCCCCGTCCCCCTATAGACCTCCTATGGACCCCTATGGACCCCCTCTGGACTCTCTATGTCACCTAGCAGGGTTGATCATGGGTGTGGGAGTCACTCAGAGTGGCGTACCCTGTCTGTCTGTCTGTCTGTCTGTCTGTCTGTCTGTCTGTGGGTCCGTAGAGCTCGCCTCCTTTTGGACCCCCTCACCAACACACCAGAGGCCCTGCACCCTGGTAACAGACCCCTCCCCCCTGGGCCCTGGTAACAGACCCCTCCCTCTTGTTCAGCCAGCACCAACATATTCAGGACGGCGACAGTACCGCGTGAAAACCAACACGGGCTCATTAGCGAGCGTCGTGAAGACAGCAGGCTCATTACACTTCTCCCTCTCTAGGTCTAATTGGGTTCATTTTATATATGAAAAGCCCTGAATATTTAATGGTGGAAAAGTTTAACTCGTCATACTTTAAGAATAGCCAAAGATAGTTGGCCACGCTAATCGCTCATCTCCTGCCTCTTCTGTCTCTGTAGAAAGTGCTGATGGGACAAAAGAGTAGAGATAGATCTCCTGAGCACCACACAAACATGGACGTTTACGCCAGAAAAGGTGTTACAACATCTAGAACTTCTTCTGCTGCCTCCCTTAGCAGGGAGATACTGCTGTTAAACTCCTTTGAACAAGTTCTTCAGATAGATAGCCAGGCGTACAACATTTAATTATATAGATCTAAAAACAATGTGGTTTCTACCCACAGTCTTTTGTTTCTGCTGGGTCGAACAAAGAGAGAGCAAGAGAGAAAGAGGAAGGGAGAGAGGGAGCGAGAGACTGAATTGTGTTTCCCGGCAGGAAAGTTTTCTGTTCTTTGTTTGGGCGGAAGGTTCTGGGTGTTTAGCGGGGTGACCCTGTGACTGTGGCCCTCAGAAGGTGCCCTGGGCTGGGCTTTCATCTTGGCAGTAACCTGTGGAACCGCTTGGAACTGCAGCTTTGTCAGTGTGCTGCTAATTAGAAAATTCCTGACCTGGAGCGAGATGTTTTAATTATGTGTTGTGTCAACGAGTTTGCAGATTTAATCCACCGTTGGTACACTCCAGCGTGAAAACGGTGTCACACTTCGCACTACAGTAGGTGGAGGGGACCCTCCCCCACGTCTCTACGCGCCCTATATAACCTTGTGCCTCTGCTGGCCGGCCTGTGCGCCAGCCATCACATGCTTAAGCAGCCAAATTAGATGTGGAGCTAATGCGTTAGCTTGTGAACGCGCCGGGCCCGCTCTGTGGAGCGCAGAACCAAGTGGCAGCATTGTACGGCTCTGTAGCAGTGAGTCAGAGAGGAGAGGCAGGAAGGGGTTAAGGAGAAATTGAGCGGGGACGCTGGAGGCAGCAGAGCTGCAGAACATAGCGGTGTTCGTGCGAAGGCAAGTCATTTCCCGAAACACTGCAGACACATGGCCCCGGGCGCTCAGAAACCTTTGGAGACCAAAATGGCTTGCAGGAGTTAGAAGTAATAAGGTGTTTTCTTTTTTTTTTTGCCTCTCTCTCCTTGACTGAAATTCTGCACGGTCGCTCTGCATCGCCATGGAGCTGTGGAGCTGTTTTTATGGTTTATGTGGGTATTAAGATGCTCTGCATCTGGCTATTTCAGAGATTTGTTGTTCTTTAGTTGTGAACCAAATGGAAGTTGTTTGTTTTGAAAGTAATTCCCTCATTTTTTGTGCCCTGATCAGAATGCAGGCCTCCAGCCTGGCCTGGTCTCTAAGTACAGGAGGACAAATGAGAATAATGCCGGCGGAGTAGAAACCGTTAGCGTGTGGTAAAGCCCCTTGTTGTGACAATACCAGGCTATTGTTCTGTTTGTCCCAGCGAGCAGGGGCCTGGGCTGCAACAAAGGGCGTCTGTCCCAGTGCCTGAACAGAAAGCATTACAACATCCTGACATTGTGATTAGCAGACCACGGGCGCTAAAGCCTTCCCATCCCTGCCTGGTTCTGCTAATGTGGGCCACTCCTGCTCTTCAAAGAGACGGCCGCCATACAGTCTGTGTATGTACATCTGTGAAGTATTATTCTAATTCTTTATACGTTTATTAGAGCTGAATAAACTCCACATCAAATACATCACCCGGGCATTGTCAGGAGCCCCGGGCCAGGCAGCCGACATCTGTTAACTCTTTCAAAATGGCCTCATGTAACATGTCTGTGGGCGAGCAGCGCCGGGGGGGGGTGGGTGATTAATGGAGGCCGGAGGAGAGGCGTAGCAGCCGGGAGGGGGGTTGGGTGCCTGTAAACACTGAAATACAGCATGGAGAACATGTGGGAGCACTCTGAGCTTGGCAGACAGACAGGCAGGGAGGGAGTGAGACAGGCAGATAAAGATACAAGCAGAGTTTGGCCTCTAAAATGTTATTGTCATGTTTGTGTTGAATGCATATCATTTCTCCTCTCTATGGCCTGACCACTTTGTTTATGCTCCTACGTACAGAGCCAGGGCTGTGTAGAAGCACAGAGAACAATAAGCTGCGTGAAATGCGAGGAGATATTTGGTGAATTGGACCAGATTACAATTAGCTTGCAATAGCTGACCTTTAATGTCACGTCACTAGCCTCTTCTCCAGACCTGTTGACAGGCTGCAGATGGGCTGAACACACAGCTAGCATGCTAACTAGCACGCTAACTAGCACGCTAACTAGCACACTACTTAGCATGCTAACTAGCACATTAACGGCATGCTAACTAGCATGCTAACAGCACGCCAACTAACACACCAACTAGCATGTTAACTAGCACGCTAACAGCACACCAACTAGCACGCTACTAACACACCAACTAGCATGCTAACAGCACGCCAACTAACACACCAACTAGCATGCTAACTAGCACGCTAACAGCACACCAACTAGCATGCTAACAGCACGCCAATTAGCCATTGAGCTTGGGGCTAGCTTAGCGGCGTGTGCACTGTGTTTCTGCACTGCATGTGCCTGTCTGCCCGAGGCATGACATCAGATGAGAGGCTGTCGAGCATCAAAGTGCTCACAACAATACACAGCTGTTGCATCACCATGGAGACAGGCCCTCCCGCGCTCTGTGTGTGTGTGTGTGTGGGGTACAGCATGTGTGTGTGTGTGTGTGAGGTACAGTGTGTTCGTGTGTGTGTGTGTGTGTGTGTGTGTGTGTGTGTGGGTGTGGGGGGTACAGTATGTGTGTGTGTGTGTGTGTGTGTGTGTGCGTGTGTGGGGTACAGTATGTGTGTGTGTGTCCGTGTGTGTGTGTGTGTGCGTGTGCGTGTGTGTGTATGTGAGCCTGTCTAGACAGTGTATGGATCACAACATGTTGGAGAACCCTGCATAGACAACACATCTTGCTGTCTCTCCACCACGTCACCATGACCTGATGGAGAGGCTCCAGTAGGGTTGCTGTCTCTCCACCACGTCACCATGACGTGAAAGCTCTGCCCCTCTGGGACCTGTTGACAAACTATAACATGTTTCACAGATGGTACCAGCAGCCAGCGGATGATGTGATGATTATAAACCACAAACATGATCATCTTCCACTGTCTGAGGGATGCATTTACACACCATGCTGTTTCCATGGTGACCACTCACAGTGCTGTAATGTGCCCTGCAGCATCGAGCTACAACATGCTGTTACCATGGTAGCCAAAATGCTCATATTCAGGAGTTCCACAGTTGTTTTGGGCCCACTAAGGCCTAATCACACTGGCCCAGGTAAACCTTGCCCGAGCTCGTTTGACCCCAAAGTCCAGATTGTTTGTGATCACTCAGTGACCTGTCTCCATGGTTACGCCATCAACATGTCGTTGGGGGCATTAGGAGCGGTGCATTCTGGGATTCATCCCTCAGCTCCGCTGGTTGTTCAACTTTGTTGTTGTTTGACACCCTCATGATCATTTAAAGACCGCCATGACCCCTTAAAGAGGACATCTGAGTCCACTTTGTGTCTGTTAGAGGAACCACACACGGCCAACCAGCTCCGTCACAGTTTACAGTGTTTTCAAACAAAACAAGGTTTGCTGCGATAGCAAATCAGGGCAACTTTTGTGTTTTTTGTGGGGAGGGCTGGGTGATACGGTCACTCGGAAACATCAGTCACATTACATTTAAGGCTCTCGCCTGATTTGATTAGCTGAAAGGGTTTGATGGTGATGCCTTGAAAAGAACAGAAAAGGATCGAACCCTGAATGCACCCTACACCTGTACACACACACACACACACACACACACACACACACACACACACACACACTAAGTATTTTCAGCATCATCCAAAGAGATCTGAAATGGGAACCAAGTGGAGAGAAAGATTATATTAAGGGTTCTACATTGTGGAGAACCAGTAGCAACGTGTTGCCACTAGCAACACACGTTTGACAAACAGCACAATAACCTGCACCTGTCGTTACCATGACAACAAACAGCATTGTGTCCATCTGCAGGTGTCTGCCGGCTCAGCCACATCCTCAGCCTCAGGCTCCTCCCCTGCATGGTTGGCACGGCAGCGCGTCACCAGGGTAACCCTCAGGGACTTCATCTTCTACATGGAGCAGGAGAGATGCCCCGCCCACTCTCTGCTTCTGTACCGTGCCCTGCTCAAGTAGCCCTGCCCCCTTATGGCCCCGCCCACTCTCTGCTTCTGTACTGTGCCCTGCTCAAGTAGCCCCGCCCCCTTATGGCCCCGCCCACTCTCTGCTTCGGTACCGCGCCCTGCTCAAGTAGCCCCGCCCCCTTATGGCCCCGACCCCTTAATGCTCAAGTAGCCATGCCCCCGTATAGCCCCGCCCCCTTATGGCCCATTCCCCTTACTGCTCAAGTAGCCCCGCCCCCCCACATGCCTTTAGGCAGGTGTTGCAGCTCGGCTCTCCGTACTGGACACCAACTGGTGTGCCTCGTTTACGATGGTGCTAATCTTATGATAATATTATGATAATCTTGTGATAATCTTGGCTCTAGTTTTATGTTTCTGTATCAAGTGGTACCAAGGACTCAAATAGCGGTGGATAAAACCATCAACACATACAAACAGTTTCACAAACATAAAGGTTGGCTTGGATTAAGACTGCAACAACCCTCTCTAGCCTAATTTGGCCTGTTGGGTCAGATGCCGAAAATTGCGATCTTTTCATGAATACATTTCCTACCGAGGCTTGGCCCCGCGGGCAGCATTGATTGAGAGCAGGGCTAGAGCCAGGGGCTAGTGGGCTGAAGGCTAGAGCCAGGGGCTAGTGGGCTAAAGGCTAGTGCCAGGGGCTAGTGGGCTAAAGGCTAGAGCCAGGGGCTAGTGGGCTGAAGGCTAGTGCCAGGGGCTAGTGGGCTGAAGGCTAGAGCCAGGGGCTAGTGGGCTGAAGGCTAGTGCCAGGGGCTAGTGGGCTAAAGGCTAGAGCCAGGGGCTAGTGGGCTGAAGGCTAGTGCCAGGGGCTAGTGGGCTAAAGGCTAGAGCCAGGGGCTAGTGGGCTGAAGGCTAGAGCCAGGGGCTAGTGGGCTAAAGGCCGAGTAGCACGGACCCGTCTCAGTGGAAACATTTCTGGACGGTGTAAAACACCAGTGTTTGGCACCAGTGGAAATAAGGAACCCATGAAGGTGTTCTGGGTCTTTCTGAACATCTATCGCTATCTGAACAGACCACGCACCTGGTCTGTGTCTATCCGTCTGAAGGAACTGTGTTTTTCAGCGTTGGAGGCCAGTGTTTATCTCAACGCCCTCGATGGTACAGCAGCTTGATTTTCTCAGAGGGAGTTACTTTGGTCATGCCCACACATTATTGCTTCAACTTGCTCAACAACAAGTTAAATATGAATTTACTTCATACAGGCTTCCGAGTTTTAAACTCTGAAACCATCATTTTTAAACATTCCGATTCCAAACAGCAGCATCAAATAAATAAATAAATTTTTTTTTTGTATTATTTTAATCAGCATGTTTTATATTTTATCATGTGTATACTTGGTAAGAAATTATGGAAATACCCTAGTGGTAAATATCTGGACCCCTGGATGTTTGTGCTTTGAAGGTCAGAACGAGACACAAGATGGTGTGAAAGGTGTCTGACGTTTGTCTACTGTGCTTGTGTGTGTCAACATCAGACCATCAGACTGAAGACTGTACTGCCAAGTCATCAATCAGAGCAACACCATATTTATGTTTGTAACATTTACAAACTACTGGGATGGAAATACCTCTGAAGGACGTAAGCATTCCTACATCTGCCCCGTGTCCCATAACTGTCCCCGCTGTTCACGGACCTCCAGGTAGCTGCACGTCTGTGACCGCTGGTTGGA
Source organism: Amblyopsis rosae (assembly GCA_025399935.1). Classification (NCBI taxonomy): domain Eukaryota; kingdom Metazoa; phylum Chordata; class Actinopteri; order Percopsiformes; family Amblyopsidae; genus Amblyopsis; species Amblyopsis rosae. Next base: position 6,661,593 of record JAODTR010000018.1, read on the forward strand.
GAACCATTAGAGGCAGCACGTCCTGGTGTCAGCTACAGGGCATATCACGCCTGGCGCTCAGCGCCAGATTAGCTCCTGAAATAGATGTCCATGTTGTTTCGTTTTGATCTCAGCTGCTTTCTGTGTCGTCTTGCGTTCCTCTGGCAGCTCAGCCTCTATGCAGCTTGTTTCATCGTTGTACATTTATACATGACGAGCATTTGCAAAATATTGTGCGATTTTGGTTATTGAACTCGCTGTTTTGTAGCTATTGACTGACAGCTGTCACCAATACTAAGTATACCCAGATTATTCTCAGACATTCACAAAAGCACTTATTATTAACAATTAATATATTTAATCCTTTTCCCCTAACTGGCATTTACTCAACATGAATATATTTAATGGCAAATAATCCTGTTAGATGCAGCAGTTTAACAGAAGCACAATATTCGTGTTTCTTAATGATTTGTATTGTTTCTGATATTGTACTGCTATAGCTTTTTGCCCTAAATATTAGGTCAATATTACAGATGTAATACTGAGTTAGGGAATTACAGTTTCAATGTAACGATTTGTAAATATTGTTTACAAGACCATGTTTATTACAACTGTTATTTTTGGTAAACTTGTAGATAATTTTTTCCTGTTTGTGTGAAAAACAATATTTCAGTATTTGTACCTATTTTGTAAAAGAATAAATAAGATGTTTACTAAACAGAGTCTTTGTCCAAAATATTTATTTTCCACTGCTTGAATAATAAATAAGTCAAGAAACAAAGTATTTAAATACATACATATGAACCATAACTAAAATACCTGTTATATACTGTAGGTATACACACTACACATCAACTACTATTGAACAGTGACATTTCCTGGCGTTCAAAATGTGGAACATACTTCTACAGTATGTATCAAATGTAGTGTTGTAAAATATATTTGTGCTATATTCATTTATGTTCCATGCAATTAAAGATGGTGGTTTAGGATCCCCCACACGTTTGTTCTTTGAGGGTCACAGCTCAAACTGTTCCCAAACCTCTGGGGCAGGATTCTGTTGTGGGAGTATGTTGTTTACAGCATCTACGATTCATGCAGCAAACACGTTTAGGTCTGCTTGTATGTAAATGTATAACTGACAAAGCTTATTTTATATATAGCACTCTTAAATAATTTGACTTGCAACATTTGTTACATAATACATCTCTTGATTTTAATGTTGTCATACAAAACCTTAGTTGATTATTTTCAGAAATATCTATTATAAATCATTATCAAAATGTATAATAACTCAGGTGGGACGAGAAGACTTTCTAGTCCAGAAATTGACAAATATATACAGTACATCATTTTATTATCGCAAATATGCAAGAAAAATCAAATGTTACACTGTAAAACATGCCCTTCAATACCGATTGTTTTAAACACTTTAAATAATATACATTTGCATGGTAGTATAACCTTTGACATGTCCAAGTCATTTATGTACACAATCATCATATTATTCTTTTCATTTAGCGTCAAGTAAGACCCTGCTGTGATTTTATGTAATCATACACATGTAAAACGGACCTGCTTTTTAGATGCCTTACTCATGGGCAGACCACTGACCAGCAACTAGGTGGGTGAATACAGAACACAGGCTGCAATGCTTCTCAAGCGCTGTTGATCTAGACAGCAGCACTTACAGTACATACAGCTGTCAGGTCAGAATGTTGTGTTCATCTGCAGTATTACTGTAGAAGAAGAATTAGCCTGATGTGTTCATCTGCAGTATTGCAGTAGAAGAAGAATTAGCCTGATGTGTTCATCTGCAGTATTGCAGTAGAAGAAGAATTAGCCTGTTGTGTTCATCTGCAGTATTACTGTAGAAGAAGACTGATGACCACATCCTAGTGGAGCGGCGGCCAGCTAAACTCCATGAGATCAAAACAGACTGATTGTGTCCAGGTGGGTGTCGCCCAAGGGGAGGGGCTGGGTGCTAGGCGACAGTGTGTGTGTGGGTGGGGGGACATGGCCGTATGCTGTGGGAGAGGGCCGGTCAGATACATGGGTGAGATCGGGGGGGGGGGAGATCTCAGCGGGGGGCTCTGGGTGCATGAAAAGTCTGGTTGTTCATTCTGTTTGAGGGGCCCCCTTCTCTACTGCGGCTGGCCATGTTGAACCTGCAGCCATGGTTACGACATGGCCAGCTACCACCTCCCACTGTAGAGAATACATTACACTGCTTCAGGACACCTAAAGAAGAAGCCCCACCGCTCCACTCTGATTGGTCGGTCTGGAGAAGCTTTATTCTTCTGATCGTCTTTGAAGCTGAGCACTAGTGCAGGAGAGCGAGCTAGATGACAACGTGGACTCAGAAGTGACAGCCTTGGGAGAGAGTGGGGGGCAGATGCACAGACGCTGCCCTGGCAGACAGCATATTCCAGTGCCTCCTTCTGAACAACATACAACCAGACTAAATTTTCTGCATTCCTGTTGCTGAACTAAAGCAGCGTGATGGAAGTTACATCTTACTTCTTCAGATCTGTCCGAAGGTCTTTAAGTGCAAACAAAACGAGGTCAAGCATTTAAAGTGTGTCTCTACAGTCAGCGAGACACACCGGGAGAGCCTCCAGCCTGGAACCTTCTGACCTGGAGCTGTCGGCCGGCCAGTCCTGAAGTCCCTCAGCATAAAACAAGTGTTCTGTGGAGCTCCTCGTGTCTCCTGGGCACCTTTTAAGTGGAGCAACGTAGAAACACCAGGACGGTTCCTAGGGTTAGGGCCTGCAGCTGCTCCAGCTCGTCAGGCTACGCCGCAGGAGCTAATGCTTTTGGCTAACGCCGCCATTAGCTTGAAACCGTCCTGGTGTCCCATGATGCACTGGGACTAGGTGGTGATTAGGGAGGAGGGGGGTGTGTGGTTGGCATGTTATTGCTGCTGGTCTGTCCTGGCCCTTCTCTCTGCTGCAGCCATGGTTCTGCCAGTGCATCAGTGGGGGGAG
>JAODTR010000018.1:6687158-6697818 GCA_025399935.1 Amblyopsis rosae
GATCCCCCAGTCAGAGCTTTCCAATGTGGCTCGGGAAAGGGAGGTTTGGGGTCCCCCTGCTGGAGCTGCTGCCCCCGAGACCCGACTCTGGATAAGCGGATGAAAATGGATGGATGGATGGATGGATTAAATTACTCTGTATTACATTTGATAATATGTATTGTTTGATGTCTTCTTATCAACTTTTCCTGTCTTCAGGGGCTCTTATCAAACACAGACCGATTGAAAGGAGTGTCTCGCAGTCTCATGTCCTCTGACAATGAAATGCACTGTTTTTGTGTTTAGTTTAGTTTAAATAAGCGAGCAACTGCCTGTCCTCCTTTTGGCCTTGGACCAGTCATATGAACAACCGAAATATCTAATAAATCACCCCAGCACCTCGCTACGCTGGCTGTGCACCATGAAACGCAGAATGAAACAGAAACAATACCGGGTTTTATACACCTGAATTTAAAAGGGAATAGAGACAATATAACAGACAACCTCATTATTTGTCACTCAACAAATACAATATAATCACGACCTGGGATATTTTTACAATGTTTATGTAACAAATTAGTTAGAGGTTTTTATTATTGTTAAATTGTTTCTCCATAAATGACAATATTGTCTATAGTTATTGTCAGATATAGCTAATGCCTATAACAACTATTAAAATAAGTTACAATCAAGAGTCATACTGTTGCTTTGGTCAGCATTATTTATCTTCACAATAAACATAGACATTGTATTTTGTATTTTGCATACAGCTTTGCTGTCATGTCCTCCTTTACACAACTAAATACAGTATATTATGAATCCAATCACTGGTTCTACAGCTAATCACTGGCATCAGCTATAGCCATCTACTGTGTCTGTGTGCATTTCTGCCTTGTTGTCTATGTGTGTTAATCGGGCAGGATGATTGCTTCCAAGCTTCCACCCGTCAAAGGTTAAGTAGGAATTTATACTAGTCCTAATGAGCCTCCCTGTACTTTATAACTCAATTCACAGCTGGGGGATGGTCTGTCTTATGTTGCTGTTGTTGCAGTGAAGCACATGTGTATTCCTCACTGAATCCTCCCTTGTGGTGGAACGCCACAAATGCTGCCAGGGGTCAGAGGTCATCAGTGTGGGTTATCAAAAGGTGAAAGATCTATTGGTCAATGCTAAAGTGTGCTAATCTAATTGACAAGAGGCGTTTTTAGAGTTTGATGAGATCAGGGGCTTATCCCAGACACAAACCCACCGAACTTCGAGCGCGAACGCAAACCCATCGTACCTCAAGCGTAAAATAGGCCTACATGCATTATCCTACAATTGTTGACCGAACACTGTTCTGTTTCAGTAACAACTCCTGTATCTATTTTCTGTTGATTCATACCATACTAAGTCAAAGCACGTTAAAAGTTGTAAACTGTAAACAATTTTGCAAAATATTAGAATGAACTATTAATAAGGAGAGCAAATGATAACAACAGAAAATATTAATAAAACATAATGGAAATATTATAGGCCAATAGGGCCTGGTTGCACTGTTTCTCTGTCTAAACTGATGCAGAATGGGATCATAGTGTTGTGGTTTACATTGCCCATATTGACCAAGACTGTGTATGGTGCTATGTGGCCTAAAATGTATTTGGAAGTTCTGTGTCTGCATCAGCCAACAAACTCGTGCGTTTCTCAGAAACCAAGCAGACTGTTCACGTTATAATAATTCAATTGACAACGCTAGGGGGCATCATATTGCTGCCATTTGACTTTTCATTTATTTATTGTGCACAGCGCGACAAACTAGTGAGTTAACCAAATGCCAAATTGATTTCTAGTAATTATATTTCACACTAAACGGCAATAAAGCTTTCTCATTTTCAAGCCTATAACGATCAGAAATGTATACCCTACTGGAATTAATAATTATGGCGCGCGTAAACACACACATACACACACGCACACACACACACACACACACACACACAGACAGACAAAAACTACAGAGAGAGAGAAAACATTAGAGAGACAATATCTCAAGTAGGATGGCATTTTTTTAAATCCCATTCCTCTCCAAGCCAATCATTACAACAAAGCAAATTTTCATCCGATGAAACGCTGAGCGGCTCTCTGGGTTCGCCGTTGGTGCGTCAGCCAAAGACAGCCTCTCTCCATATATGGACACCACCCCGATTGAAACGTCAACTAATTCACACCCGTCACGTTGAGGCATATTCCTGTCCTCGAGTAGACCACCGCCGCCACCAAAACCGCTTTCCCTTGTTCTTTTTACGATAACTTCTCTGGGTGAGCACGGCACGTCTGGCGAGCCAGGCCGAGCTGATGTCATTATCCCTGCAGCATTTGTCTGTGGTGTACTTCGTATTTCAGCGGGGAATGAGAGGATCAGATTTTTTGCGCATATTCCAGATTGGATTTTTTATTCAGTGGATTCTGGCTCAGCATTAACAACCTTCGTAAATTCTCTGGATTTACCAAGTGCAATTTTAAGGCCCGAATGAAGCTCTGTTTTTTGGATTTCGCCTCCGCCAAATTAGTTTCTGGATAACCACACAAGCAGAGTCGCCCATCGTTGATTGTACTATACATTTGCATATAACTATATTTGAACAGGATTCATGTTATTGCGTCCATAATGTTACAGTTCCCCTACATGCATATATGTAATATATATTGATACGTGTAGGCAAAATTGTAGCATTATAACTGCGTTACATAGAAGATAGGCGCGTAAAGTTTTGGGGGGCACAGAAATGGCAATGGTAGTATGGAGAAACACAGAGGAGGACGTCGCCGACTCTCGGAGTACAATCACTTCCGCGGTGTCCCAAGGACCTCTGTCTCTCTCCGGAGACCTGGCGGGACATCTGAATCCGTCATCTTCCATGGAAATACCCCTGGCGCCCCAGGCGGTGGGCCAGGGCGCATCTTCCACGAACACTGCGCCGGTCAACACGAACGCACCGGCGTCGAGCAGCTCTTTGGACAAACAGAGCCAGCAGATAGAATGCGTCGTGTGTGGGGACAAATCGAGCGGGAAACACTACGGACAATTCACATGTGAAGGATGTAAAAGCTTTTTTAAACGAAGCGTCCGGCGGAACCTTAATTACACCTGCCGGGCTAACAGGAACTGTCCCATTGACCAGCATCACCGGAACCAGTGCCAGTACTGTCGGCTCAAAAAATGTCTCAAAGTTGGCATGCGACGGGAAGGTAGGTGCTTTTCGGGATATTGTCGCTGTGAACGTGTCATTGCCTTTCCAAATGTGTAGCTGCATCTTGCTAGTGATTGTTGAAAGGCCGTTACTTCCAGTCCACTGCACTGAGTGGGCTTCGCTGCAGCGATTTACGTTATGACGACTGTATAGCTTAATGTCTGTCGGTGATAGCCCACAGCCTTTAAATTGCATAACATTATTTAGACAATTGTAGTTGGGCATTATTATTATACTAATGTATTATTTTACTATAATAATACTTCAGGTGTGTGTGCCTATAGGCCAAATACTCACATTTCGATGTTTATTTTTCAAATCAGCCCTGTGCATGCTTGTTTTGGATTGTGTGCGTGCGTGCGTGTGTGTGCGCGCTAGATACAGAGAGAAAGAGAGGCTCTACTATATTCATTATAATATATATTATATAATATAACGCTTAGCGGGAAATATGCCTGCAGCCCTACATTCCAGTATCAGTTCTCACTGACCTCTAGCTTGGTCTGGCTTGCAGCAGTCCAAAGAGGGAGAGTGATTCCTACACAATCCTACCACGGCCAGTTCGCCCTGACCAACGGAGACCCCTTGCAGTGCCACTCCTACCTATCCGGATACATCTCCCTCCTGCTGCGCGCAGAGCCGTACCCCGCTGCGCGCTACGGGCCGCAGTGCGTGCAGAACAGCACTATCATGGGCATCGAGAACATCTGCGAGCTAGCGGCCCGGATGCTGTTCAGTGCGGTGGAGTGGGCCCGGAACATACCGTTCTTCCCGGACTTGCAGATCACCGACCAGGTGGCTCTGCTTAGGCTCACGTGGAGCGAGCTGTTCGTGCTGAACGCTGCGCAGTGTTCCATGCCCGTGCACGTCGCCCCGCTGCTGGCGGCGGCGGGGCTGCACGCCTCTCCCATGTCAGCGGACCGGGTGGTGGCCTTCATGGACCACATTAGGATCTTCCAGGAGCAGGTGGAGAAGCTCAAGGTGTTGCACGTGGACTCGGCAGAGTACAGCTGCATCAAGGCGATCGTGCTCTTCACGTCAGGTAAACTCTACTCGAGCATTAGAACATGAGTCTTCAGGGAAAATTGTTTTATTATTACAGTTAGGGACTTCGCTTTAGGCCTGTTGTGTTTGGCTTTGCATTCTATATTTAGAATTTAAATGAATAGTTTGTCATTGGATTCAATAAAATTGTAGCCTTTGTCCGTTGATGAAAATATTTGTGCATAATCACAGTTTGGAAGTAAAAACTATAGCCTAATATCTTTAAATATATAATAGTAAATGGGATCACACAGTAAATAAATAATACGTAAAGAATACTGACTGCTTTATGATAAAGGAATTGTTCAGTGTTCAGTTCCTTTATGGACATTATAAGCATATGCATTTTTCTGAAATCTATAACGAAGAATAACCACATCATATTACATTATCAACAAATATCAGCATATAGAGTTAGATGTATATATACACATCCCATTGAACATTCACAGAGTAGACCCAGCACATGCGATCAATCTGAACAGGCCCCGTTCTCTGGCAGACTAGATAGATGTTGGCAGTTTTAATTCTGACTTGCTTGCGACATTGGCAATGTGAGGCTTAAGATAAATCACAAATATATAGATGGCCTGTTATACATGGGGAAAGCCAGCTCTAGCAGAGGATTTCAGGGAGATCAGAACACACGATTGTTGCAAGCATATAGAATTATTTACGTGGCATCAGAGTTATTTAATTAAGCACCAACGACACGTGTGTCCTTAACATGTAGGTATACCGATCAAATATTGCAGTTGAGCGAAAAATAAATAACTTTTATGCCTGTTTTAGTCAACCATGAGTGCCCTGTGCACGTGTCTGTACTGGGACAAGCTGACCGCTCCTTCACCCCGGCCACCCTCATCCACTGCAGGCATATGGGGGCATACGCTCACGCACGCACACACACTCACACACGAGCACACTCGTCTATAAGACTCCACTGGTCGCCAATGCTGAGTCCCCGCTATCACAGCCTGGCGCCATGTTGGATAGATTTACAAAAAAACTTTCCAAAATCTCCTGGATCTTGTTATTTGATCTACCCGATATGTAGAGCTCTAAGCTTATTCACTTGTATAGGCGTACTCACGGTTCATTTTTCAAGCATGGCTAATTAATCTATTGTTGCCCGTACACAAAAATATGTCCCCTTATTTATGCATCTCTAAACCCCGAACGTCAAAGTTATCTGCTTTGAATGTAATGCACATTATCATATAACCGGAATAATTTTACATAGCCTATACAAATATATATAATAAAATAGTTTGAGAAATTAATTGTTAAATTAGATTATGTAGCCTGCAAAAACTGTTTACACTTCGGGTGAATTGACTCGTTCAGAATATTACTGATAGGCCCTTAGAAAATCTTTGGAAAGAATATGCTAAGTAGTCTAACTTTATTGGCTTTTCTATGACCGTTTTTTTTTATTCTGTGTGTTTCTGTGTAGATGCGTGCGGTCTGTCGGATGTGGTGCACGTAGAGGGCTTGCAAGAGAAGTCCCAGTGCGCGTTAGAGGAGTACGTGAGAAGCCAGTACCCGAACCAGCCCACCAGGTTCGGGAAACTTCTGCTCCGCTTGCCTTCGCTGCGTACAGTCTCATCCTCAGTCATAGAGCAGCTGTTCTTTGTCCGCCTCGTCGGTAAAACTCCGATTGAAACGCTAATACGGGACATGCTGCTCTCTGGAAGCAGTTTCAGCTGGCCTTACATGCCCATCCAGTAGAGCAATGACGCAAACCCTACTTCCTCGCAGTGTGAAACTGCGTTTTGGGATAGACAATACCCTACAATATTTATTGGACCCCGTGTATATTAGTCGTTTGTATGTTTTCGTTTTTAATGCAGACTTTTCTTTTTTGCATTTGACCCTGTTGGTGTGAGAAAAAGGGTAATAAGTGTATTGTGTCCGTTTGTTTCTGGCACTTCTGATGAAAATGACATTTTATTTAACGTTAACACGTATTGCACTGTAAGCTGAGATTCGTTTGAAGAAATGACCAGCGATATTTTTTCTTTTTCAAATATTGTTTCACGTCTCATGATGACAAATATGTCGTCGTCTTCGAGACAGAGACTTCATTAGTCGTGGATTTTTGTACTAGAATAACCATCACTCGTCACGTGACTATAAATTCCCAAGACTCCCGAGATTGCTAGCCTGCGCGCTCCGATCTCTAAACTGGCATGCGCAAGAAACCACTGCAGGGTATTTGTGTGTGTGTGTGTGTGTGTGTGTGTGTGTGTGTGTGTGTGTGTGTGTGTGCATATTTGTAATTCATTTTGACAACTCTGTACTGTGAAACATATACCGTAAATTATAAATCATGATTTTTAATAAAAGTGTATTTCTCAGACCCACATATTTTATTACTGGTATAGGCGATACAGAAATTGTAAACCGCGTTAAACTTATGCCTATCCTTAATTGTTACTGCTATCTAACGCTGCTGAGGTGTTATGAATATTTTGTACATACATGTTGGTGTTTTGGTCGCAAATATCGTGATTGTTCAATTTTGATAAATCGTTATTTCCAACCAAGGAAACGTACTGGTAATTACCCTTTTATAAAAGCCTATTTTTTATAAATTTACACGTTTCTATAGCAGTTTCCTATGTATAAATAATAGAAAGAGACGAGACACTACATTGTGAATGCCATATTCAGAATATATCTTAAACTGAATTCTTGTATTGTTTTTGAGTGTTCACGTTGCTGCAGTGCGTGCATGGGTTGTGTGTAACAGCGGTGGTAATTGTGTCTTAGGTCCTCTTTGAACTTAATCCGCGCGCCCTGGGGTATTTATAACAGATTTGGTCGTTGACATATAGTGCTGAAGAGAACGGAATAGACGCAATTACCATCGTCTATCGCCAGGTAGATCGTGGTCGACAGTGTGGAAGTTGACTGAGGAGTATGGCTGCTCTGTGCGTCTCAGCGGACACGGAGCTAACGAGGGCTCCCTCAGTGCCATGTCACTCCCGCTTACTATCATGTCGTAGCCGTTGCAGTAAAGAAGGGAAAGGACCAACGGTTTGAGGCCCCTCTGGAGCCGGACTGCATGGCTTTGTACTGGGCACACTCCAAAAAGCATTTCCTACATGGAATTAAATCACAGTCCATTTTGAACAAAAAAGCACAATGGTCAATACGCATTAAATGTCGTTCTGCAACTGTATTAAAAGCAAGACATATACATTTGTTATATACTTGCACAGTAAGCTTATGTTCAATAGGCTATAATGCGCTAACTCACAACTTGCCTTAGTTAGGCCTATCTATATTCAAACCTCGGAAAATATCACAGTTCTCAGCTAATCAAAATAAAGCTTATGCATAGCCCTATATAAAAAGTGTCCTTAATAATTTGAACATGATTCCCTGAAATGGTTTGCATATATTGTCTGCTGCAGCACAGGCTAATAACCTTGCAGCCTCTCCTTTCAGTCCTTGCGCCATGTTGGAGCCTGGCGCTTTCCTGAGTGTTGCCATATCATGATCTTATTCGACACAGGGCTATATTGGCACAGTTTTGTTGACACAGATGGTAACATTAACGAATCCGTTAAGATATGTTGAGATTACGTGGTTAATAAGAAGAATAAAAAGAAAAAGATGCATATTAGCTAAGCATACAGTATGTCAATAGCAAAGAATTATAATTATGTGTCAAACAGCTATGTCTTTACGTATTTATCCGGAGAGCATGCTGTGAAAAATTGTTAAAGAAAGGTGAGTATTCAAATGCTTAGAAATATGTCATAATTATAGCCTATGGCATAAGTCAAATTAAATGTATGCCTATAGCCTTAATCAAATTACAATCTCAAAGGGCTGCATGGCCGCACAATTCAGATTGAAACAAACGGAGTGTCAGATATGGAAAACTTTATTAACCGCATGGGTTTTAATAATCCATATGAAATAAAGCGATCCGTCAGTCCTATTTAAGGTCTAAGAAAATAAGAAATTGAGAATGTATCCTTAATGTTAATGCACAAAAGCAGTCTTGTGTAGAAAGGTTATTTCACGTTTGTTGTATTGACAGTTTTTCAAGTTAGACCTATATTGTGTGTCTTTAGTTTCTTTAAAAAAACACACTTTTTGTCTTAGGTTAGGCTATAGGTCAGAATTTGCAGAGCTTGGGAGATGTTAATTTGTTGCTATATCTGCATGCACATTGCTTTATTCACAATGTTTTCATTCAGTTAAATTTTTTCATCAGATGTCCAGGCAATCCACTTTATTATTAATAATATTAGTAATAGTAGCCTATATTGATAGTTCTATATCAATAATGTTTTCAACCTCTAATTCAAAAACATCACAAGTGATAGCATATCATTCATAGTTAAGATAATGATTATTCAACAGGCTGCATGCATTTGCTAGCGATTATAGACGTCTCCTTTAGCAATAAGGTAATAGTCCTATATTTTAGTTTAAAAACTATAATGTTAACAAAATATAATTGTATAAGTTAACGGTGTTAAACCATCATTAGGATAATTTAGGCGTTAAAACAGGCCCATGTTTCAGTAGTATGTTTGACAAATTATGCTAATTACGCAAAAAATTCCTATATGCATGGAGAGGATGTTAAAATGCGTGTTTCAAATAAAATTCCACAGACTAAGTAATGCTTAGATCTGCTGTATATTCTTGACCTGATGTGTTTAGTAAACTACTTGGCCATTGACAATAATTTCATGGCCAATAAGATAAATATTATTTAGGCGTTCTATCTGTAAACTCATGCTTGGTGTAAACTTACACCAGTGACCCACCCCACCCTCAAATTCTTGGCTTTTTTCAGCCCCCTTTGACCTTGGTTTGTCCTTTTTTCTGGAACTACTTTCCAATTCCAAGATGAAGAAGCCATCAGGCTGCATAACTTTGTACTTGTTGTTATTTACCACACCATGTGTGGTATACTGTAGACATACTAATAGCATTAGCATTTAAAAACGTTAAAATGGCATTTAAAAACTTTAAAATGCATGTCAAATGCAAGTATCAAGGTACTCTGTAGGCTGCTGCATCAGTCTGTAAACTTACCAAGTTAAAGACTTGGCATTTTTCTTGTATTATTTATAGCCTGCAAAATATAGGCCTATGCACATTTTACTTTTGACATACATTGTAGAAACAGTATAAGGTTTTAGTTAAGTAATATCATATTTGCTAACTGCTCATGTTATAAATGCCACTAGCTGATAGGGAACTATAAAGGCAACTGAAGCTGCATATAGGTAAGTTGCTGGTAACATCAAAGGGGCTTTACATTGAGTATTGTGTTTTATATGCCTGGAAGGATAGCTTGCATACAGTATAGCAAAATGCTTATTTTAATCACAGACCACAGTACATTTTTCTCATATGGAATAACTGTTTACCCAAATATCTTTGTTTGGACATCTCAAAAATGGCATCGGTCTATAACACTTCGTACCAAAACAGGACATATATACTGCAGGCTTCATCATGGCCCCAAAATATCAGAGATGCATGGGGCAAAAGGCCAAATCGATAGTGGCTTGAAAGATAGGCCATGCGTGGGAGGGGGAACCCCAGCCCAATATGAAGATTTGACAAAAAGGTGACACTTCAGCACCAAGGAGGGCTCGAGGGCTGTCGATTAGCGCGGCTGTGAGAGTGACAGGTGGAATCTCAGGGGTGCGTCTGGTGGTCTGCAGTCTAAGCAGACCACCGTGTAGGTGGGGCCAAACACACTCCACCGGCATCAAGGAGCCGGATTGGCCGGATTGGCATCTCAAATCTCAATCAGCATTCATTATTATTGTGCAAAGAAAAGCGGTGGAAATAGCCAATAGCCTATTAGTATTTTAGGTAGGCCAATAGGCAAATAGTAATGCTGCCTAACGGTAATCAACTCTTACCAAGATAATGATTTTAATCTGTATCTGGTAATGCTTTAGGCCTAATTCCATGTGCTACATTAACCTAATGTTGGTATTTTTTAACGAGTATAGGGAGAGGGGATATGTTGCTAAGGTCTATTAAGATGTAAATGTTCATGCTTGGAGAGGAATTCACCAACTTCTGGTATGCTAATGACAGGACGCTAAAATAATGTAGACCTATTATTTAAAGACTTTATTTTACTACCGGTATATTGTCAGTGAAACACCTGAGACTACATCAAAATACACAAGATGTGTGCTGCTGTTTATCATTTTGCTAAATCAAACGTATAAGGTGTTGTTTATTTAGGACAATTTTTTAATTAACAAAGCTAGCCAATATAGAACATTATAACTCATTGTACAAACATTTCATAACAGAAATCACTTAAATCATATATTCTTTATATATATATATATATATATATATATATATATATATATATATATATAAAAAATGCTATGAGAATTTTT
>JAODTR010000018.1:6717822-6736113 GCA_025399935.1 Amblyopsis rosae
GTCATGTAACTCAATGTTGAGTTTGATAGTGTGACTGTGAATGTTTTATATTTATTTTTATTGCATGTCATGTAACTTGATGTTGAGTTCGATAATGTGACTGAATGTTTTATTTTTTTGCATGTCATGTAACTCAATGTTGAGTTTGATAGTGTGACTGGGAATGTTTTTATTTAGTGCATGTAATGTAACTTGATGTTTTTTGACAGTGTGACAATGAATGTTTTTTGTATTTAAAAATTGCATGTCATGCAACCCAATTTTCAATATAGTAGGCTCTATGTCCATTCCCTTTAAAGTGCAACAAATCACTTTGATTTATCATATAAACAAGCTGGACCTTAACTAAATTAGGCCTAACATAGCATTGCATTTTTTTACCATTGTGTGTTAGCAAAAGTCTCAGAACATTGAATACCCCAGTGCCGGGCTATTTTCTTATTTTTTATATTAGAGCACTGTTTTCTAGACGACTCCTCATGCAGCCACCCCATAATTAAGTGTTGCTGCTACTTCTCGTCTTGAATGAAGTACAAAGCTCACATAGAGGGTGAGTATGATGTTGTTTAATTCAACAGAATGAAACTATACAACCAGCGATCCTAAAATGAAGCCCGGAAACTACACGTGTGTCCATGTAAAGGGAAATATGTTGTGCTTGATTTCCACACTCTAGTCCATGAAGAAAGGGAAAGGGGTTTGGATGCATATTCAGTCCAGTTTTCAGATCCAAAACAAACCACAAATGAACACTTATGAATGCCATAAAGCTCACAGAGCAGCAGTAAAATGATTTCTTTATTTGTTTTTATCAAAATAAGATCTCTTCGCATTCCCCAAGCGATAGCTGCAGCCTTGAGGATGTGCGAGGCAACCATTACAAATATACTATCATCACCATCATCATCATCATCATCATCATCATCATCACCAGCAGCAATATAATCCCCACCAACATTCTGTGCTAGAAAAGTTGCTCATTAAATCATCTCACCTCATCTCAGGTCAAAACATTAACGAATTAAAAGCCAAGCAACATCATGAAACTGGATATACACTGGTTTTAATAGTACAGTACACGGACAAAAAAGAAAGAAAACATGTTTTAGAAGACACATTTTATATATATATTTATATATATATATATATATATATCATCATATCTGTGCAGGACAGTTGGGTATATGTAAAAAGTTAGTCTATCATCTGATACTGTGGTGTGGACAGTACCGTACCATACCTAGCTCTGAACGTGAGCATTCACGAGGGCCTGCATGGGCATGGCTAGCATGGTTAGCATGGCTCTCCGTACACAGGATGGGTGAAAGGAGAGACATGATATAATCTGCCTCGGCCCCCCCCCCTTTCAGCCGCAACCTTGTGTGGATTGCTTGTAGTTCTCAGAAGCCCCCAGTAGAGGGGCGAAGAGTGGAGTGGGGTTGGGGGGGGGGTGTTAGATAGAGGACTAGAGATAGAGAAGAAGCCTTGAAACCTGGCTGGCCTCTCTTCCTCCTCCTCTTGGCTCCCTGCTTCTTCACACGATGGTGGTAGAGAGATGTGTGTGTGTGTGTGTGCGCTCAGAAGTCCATGGACATGGAGCGCTGCTGGGGGTCCACTGCCGCCACGCTGTTGCCACGGGAGCTGTTGCCGCGGACGCTGAGGGTCCCGCAGCCCCCGCCGATGCCCCCCGCGATGCCGCTGGCCCCACCCACCATGCTGCTTCCGTTGCCGCTGGCGCCCATCACCCCTCCGGCGATCCCCCCGCCACCGCCGCCGCCCATGCCCGCCCCGCCCCCGCGCACGTAGATCTCACAGGGGATCTCCTCCATGACGCGGTCCTCGATGACGTGCTGGTCGCAGTCGTGAGTCTGTGTGTGCTGCTTGTAGCCATAGCAACTCTTCTTGTAGCCGGCGGCGGCGGCGTTGAAGGTCTTCATGGGCGGCGGCTTGGAGAAGTCGTTGTGGTAGGACAGCTCCATGGAGCTCAGCGTGGTGCGGCTGTGCCTCATGCTGCCGCCCCCGGCCCCGCCCCCGCCGGCCCCACCCCCGCCGCCCACGGAGGCCTGCGAGCCGCAGTGGTGCTCGTGGACGCAGCGAGACATGGTGGAGGAGCGCCGCAGCTTGTGGAAGCTGTCCAGCTCCTCCGACAGGTCGGCCAGGTCCGAGGAGACCTCCTTGTCGCGCAGGGAGAAGAGCTCGTAGTGGGGCGGGTCGAACACCTCCTGGAAACCCGTCTTGTTGAAGACACCCGGGCGCCGGGCCACCACCTGGGTGGACACAAGGCAGTGACATTTTTGTAGTTTTGTAGTTTTAGTTATCTCTAGACTCTTAAAAGATGTGTAAAGTTCCATTTAAAATAGTAGTCTAATGCTAATTATATTTATGTTAAGTATGTATAAAATAATTTTCATTTTAAAGTATAGAAAATAGTAGACTAAAATAGTATACTACACAGGACTATTGGTTTACACCTTTATCAAACCCTGTCACCTGCTGTTAGTGAGACAAATAATCACCTTGCTGACTGGTTTAGGATACACTGCTGGCTGACTGGTTTAGGATACGCTGCTGGCTCACTGGTTTAGGATACGCTGCTGGCTGACTGGTTTAGGATACGCTGCTTGCTGACTGGTTTAGGATACGCTGCTGGCTGACTGGTTTAGGATACGCTGCTGGCTCACTGGTTTAGGATACGCTGCTGGCTGACTGGTTTAGGATACGCTGCTGGCTGACTGTTTTAGACGACGTTAAAAAGCACAATATTGACATGACGAAGGATAGCATACCTTCTTCCTTGGTTGCTTCATCTGTACCAGGATGGAGATGATGAGCAGCACCAGAACCACACCAGAGGAGACTCCAATGACTGTGCCATGGGTCTTAGTGATCTGATGAAACAACCCGCTGGCACGCTTCTCTGTAATGACAGTGGGAGAGAGGGGCAAGAGACAAGTCAAGTTTATTTAAATAGCCCTTAGTCACATTGCGGTCTCAAAGGGCTTTACAGCCTACATTTCACATGGAAACAAACAACACCCCCTTAACCTGCTCCTCCCCCCGGGCAAGGAAAAACTTCCATTAAAAACCCCATGTGGAGAAAAGGGAAGAAACCTTTGGAAGGGACCACAAAGGGAGGAATCCACCCCTCCAGGACGGCTAGGATGCAATAGGTGATGGTAGGCCAACAAGATATAGCAACAACAAACATTTAAAACATAAAAGGTATCCTCGAGAACTCAAACACGGCACTTCCACATAAACATTTTTTAAAGGAGGGGGTGACATTTTACCCGTAATGCAGACCAGAACGACCAATTGTTCCATCCAAGTCAATGGGGAGGTACATGGGTTTCACCATAACATTGCCCATTATTTCTCTATGAAGGCATTAATAGGTGTTTTGAGTACATTACATTAATTCCTTCCTAATTAAGCACCTACGATCAATCTGAGGCTACAACCTCTGCAGTGAACTATTATTGTTCCTATTTACTAAGGTTAAGGGCTGTGTAGAAACGCCAGATTCTTTATTCAGCATGAGAATGGTAAGCTAGCGGAATGCGAGAAGATATTTTTGTGAATTTGTTAACAAATAAAAGTATATCAGCTCACAATCATTGACGCTGCCTTTTAAGAAGAGCGGCACAACAGGTCAGAACACAGTTCGGGATGAGCGTTCTCTCTCACCCTTGCAGTGGTTCTCATCCCAGGGGTAGACACAGTTCTGCATGCCGTTGCACACCAGGGAGTTGTTAATGCACATGTTGCTGTGACAGAAGAAGGTGTTGGAGGAGCATGGTGCTGCGGGCGGAAAGACAAGACACACACGGTAACGCACACAGACGGGCAACAGCAACCGTTTCTAAGGAGACACATGTCTTTGAGCTGTCAGGAATCATCACAATAGACTGATAATAAATCACACACAGTAATTCTAGGGTGACTTGGAGGAGGAGGAATACTGTGAAGGAGGAAGGTAGCGTAGGAGAATGTGAGGCCACTTGACAGCGGTGCAGGTGGTCAGTCAAGTGCCTGCTTGCCTTTGAAGGGGGAGGTTGCACAGACAGAGGAGCGAGCTAATCGAAGCTGGCTACAGGCCTCTGGAGACAGATTCGCTGCCAAATAGAAGCTGGAGGTGAACTGTGAGATTGAGGCAGGTTATTTAGGTTGGGCAGCAGGTCCTTGGGCTTTATTTAGGCTTGAGGTGACTACAATGCCGCAAACCATTTGTTTAGCTGCTGGAGCCTGAAATCTCCAAATGAATATGTCCTTCAGGAGAACCGCATCAAAAGAGGTTTGTATTTGATGGTTAATCGCTGGAAGATAATACCATCTTGGGCAATATTGAAGCAGTTTTTCCCCAAAATGTCCTTGTAATCCATCTCAGTGCTGTGTATAATCTACTGATGATTAGCAATAATACATCATAAGTGGAATAAAAAAATGTATGCAGGATATCACAGAGAAGACACGTCATGTGCATGATTTCTTCTTATTATAATGTGGATAAACTTCTGAAAGGCTCATCAAAACCCTAATTAACTTTTTTAAGGTGTTAATCACTGTCGTTTTCATTGATTTGGCAAATTGTAGATGTAGTCATGTGCTGTATAGTCGCCATAGCGGCTAAAACGTGTGTGAGCAACGTTGCTTTGGTGGTGCAGAGCCCTTAGAGACTTCAATTTACAGTTTGTTTCAAGCCCGTTTAAAACCCGGCCAATGAGCAGAAAGACATCGTGTCTCCAGATTCACAGTGAGAAGAACAGACATCCATCAAACTCATTTTCACCCTCTGTCAGATTGTACAGTGCTTCCAGCCTCTTGCCCTTTATACGGACATTATACACATCTCATTCTCTCCTGCACTCAGGCCTAAACACACACAGACACGCTTTTATCGCAGATAAAACTGCAGGGCCGTGTTGTCATGGGCCCGCAATTCCCCCAGGGTTAAGTGTTACACGTGTTTTACACTGTGTGTGCGTGCGTGTGTGTACGTGCATGTGCCTGTGTCTGCATGTGTTTGTGTGTGTGTGCGCACGTGTGTGTGTGTGTGCGTGCATGTGCCTGCGTCTGCATGTGTTCATGTGTGTGTTCGTGTGTGTGTGTGTGTGTGTGCCCTTCCCCGTCCTCGCTCATCAACACCACTGACGTGGTTTCCCCGGCTGCTCCCGCGCTCACTTCCAAACAGATTAGTAATCCCTCGCCTTCAAAACGCTGCTTTTTATTCTGTGTCTTAGTAGGTGTCAGCCAAGCTCCAGCCCCCCCCCCCCACCCCATCATCTCTTCCCCAGTCCCCCGTGGAGGCCCGCAGGTATGGGGCACTTAGCTGATGGCCATGGCCATGTCTGAATGGGTGGCATGTGTGCAAGTGTGGTATCTGCTGTGTTGTATGTATCAAGAGTGATGTCGTGTGGGGGAGTGCTTTAGATGCAGTACTACAACAGGCCACTAGCTGCTT
The DNA here is from genome assembly GCA_025399935.1 of Amblyopsis rosae. NCBI lineage: Eukaryota > Metazoa > Chordata > Actinopteri > Percopsiformes > Amblyopsidae > Amblyopsis > Amblyopsis rosae. The sequence goes on from JAODTR010000018.1 coordinate 6,723,284, forward strand.
GGATCCAGAACATTGTGATGAACGATCTCAGTTAACGGGATGTCAATTTAAAAGTTTAATTTCCTGTAAATAAATAGTAATATACATAATAAGATTCTAACAAATGCGATCATGATCATTTTGGAATGATTGCTCTATTTAAATATGAATGCTAACAGAAAGGCCTGTTGCTTTGAAGACTCGTTCAACTGAGAAGGTTTAAAGGGAGGGTTGGTTATTCTCGAGAACACTTGCTAACACAAAACAAAACAATATCCCTCCGTAGCACCGCCTCACGCATTGAAGCGCAAGCAATTCAGCTTTGTTAATGTGAGCGCCGTTCGTAACTTTGTTTATGTTCCTATTTACGGAGCCAGGGCTGTGTTGACGTACCGGATTATTATTTCAGCATGCACAACAGTAAGAGAGCAAAATGCGAGGAGATATTTGGTGAATTTAAAAGTGTGTTAGCTTACAATTATCCTTCAATAGCTGACTATACATTTAAAAGCAACTCCAGCAAATCCCAAACTAACTGCTCCGAAAATCAATTCCCTGTTTCAGATGGTCTCTTCAGAAACCAATGTGACAATGTGACATATAAACAGTAAATATTTGATGCATGTTTGTATGTGTGTGATGAGGGTGGTAGTCATTATGTGTGCATGACAGTATGTGTAGCTTGCTAGAGCTGTGTCTGTAGTATCTGTGTCGAAAGCATTTGCTCTGACTATTAGGTCAATTTAATGATGATCGAGTGAGAAGGGATGAACTCTTCGCTTTCTCTGACTGACAAAGATTAATGGCTCTAACTGGCCTCCAAGCAAACTTTACGCTGCTCGCTGACTCCAAACAAAGTTTCGAGGACTTAAGAGACTTCAGATGAACTGTGATTGGAATAAATGAGGACCCAAATTGTCCTGAGGGCTCTTTGGAAAGGGAAGGGTGGGGGGAGAATATCTTTACTGAATTATAAAGGCCATTATCTTCCGACTACAGCAGTTATGGGTTTTGTAAGGGAAACAACATTAACATTCATCTAGGGTTTGGAAAGAATGTAAGCCAAAGAGGCAATTAATATCTGTCTATTCAGCCATTTAATGAAAATATTACAGTATACGACATGAACTGTCCGCCACGTGGTCTGCCACGGTATATGAACTTTTGTGAGAGCATCTATTTAAAATGTCCTTTAAAAACAATGAAGCCGCATTAATAAGTACTGACGGTAAATCCACTTGCCCTACTGACCGTTACCATTCATCCAATTTGACAGATTAATCTGCTTTTCCACCGCATATAATAGCAGATTGTCACGCTTTGACTTTCAAATTAAAAAAACGGATGCTTTCAGTTCTTAACAGTAACGGTAAATAATTGGTTTCCTCATATCTGCACTTTGAATGCAGTGACGAACAATTAACTCTCTGAATGGACATGTTAATGTCTACAAGTGATTCAGACACAATATAGGAGCTCATATGTTAGCCCTGGCCATTTGTGTGTGCGTCCTGTGAGGTGTGAATTATGAATACTTTGGTGGCTAGTAAGTTATAAGAGAATAAAATCTCAGTAAACCGTATACACGCTAAATTAAATAGTACAAATTAGCACTGTAGTTGCAGCCAGCCTGAGAGTGTCTTTGCTTCCTAAAAAGGTGATGTAGACAGAAACGTTATGCTATAAATGTTGCGTAATGTCTATTGCCATAGACGTCTGTCACTACAACAGACTCAAAATCTCAGGTTGATTGCCCCTGCTTCTATATAATTAAGTATAGATGTTGGCAGCTGTCTGAAAGGTTTCAATCGGGGAAAAGAGACCCTGATTGGTCTGGCCATTCTATCTTGCCTGTCAATCACATGAATGTGCACACTACAGCGACAGGATCCAGAGGGAGGGATCAGAGGAAGTCAGTTGGTTGGATTTTGAGTTGCTTGTATACAAAATATTACTCTTTTTCTTTCTTCTTTTCTTTCTGTTTTAACGCTAATTAAAATCTTACCTATAGTACAGCAGCTTTAAAAGTGATCTATATCACATTTTTAAACATTAATATAGCAGCGAATAACTTTTTTCTATGTGACGATACAATATAGTTTAGTGATTTCATCCTGAACAGAGAATGACATCACTCTCTCAATGCCGCCGCCCACTGGCAAAAAATTATGTAAAAAACACATGCTAGAAAATATATAAAGACGGGGAAGCAATGCATTTCTATGGCTTGACGCTCAAGAAGTAGTAGAACAGTGTTCTAAACCTTGGCGTCAGACCCTGCCAGTGGGCGTCGCCCTGTTAAAATGAACTAGCTCTAAAATCCTGGTGTCACTTGACGCACATAGACGCCTTCAGCGGGCGGCGGCCTTCAGTGTGCTATTATCCAAGCTTCACTGCTCTTAGTGATCATAGCCGGGCTGGTTGGCTAGTGCATGTTAGCGCGTTAGTGCGCGTGTGTGTGGCCTTCAGAGCGTTTGTATTGGTCTGAGATGCTGGTGCGCTTAGTGTGACATCTAGTGGCAGAAAGTCATATAGAAACACATTAAACTCTCAAATCCTACCAACAACAGCTTCAAACCATTAACTGTTTCCTACAGCAGCTGTAAACTTTCAAATCCTCCCTACCGCAGCTTTAAATTAGCCTAGCAAGCACTAAAACTTAGGAGTGACACTTTAGCAATGTTAACCTCTTAGAATTCCGACGGCCTGCTCACGTTAACACTTCTGGAGTTCCAGCCAGGCTGCTCTGGTTAGGTGTGTATTCACGCCATTGCCATATGCCTTTTTAAAGCTAGGGTTCTTGTGATTCGATTAATGCAAACAGTTATGGTAACCCTAACAGGGTAACGTGCTAACCCTAGACTTCTATTACGCAATGCCAGTAGCACTTACAGTGATTCTGACTTGGGAGAAAAACCTCAGAATGTTGCCTTTCAGAGTATATCCAAACCATGTACTCCAAATGGTTCAAGAACAGCTGTCACTTTACTTTGAGTATGCCTTTTAGGCGTTTTAGGAAGTATTACAAGAGCTGAAACAGGTTTAACTTGACCCGGGTGTCCCCGACAGTGACTGAAGGAGTCAACTCACGGTCCACAAACGAGGTGAAGAGCATCCGGAAGCGGCTGAGGCGGCTCTTCTCGTCGGCCCACATTCGCACCACGCCCACGCCGCTGTCCACCATCACGTCGTTGGCCACCGTGCTGCAGAACTTGGCCTTGAGGTTCTCGATGGCGCTGCTGCCGTCGTACACGGCCACGAAGTTCTTCTTGCACTCGTTGGAGTGCTCCATCTGGTAGTCCATGAAGCGCAGGTAGATCTGGGAATGAGTATTTGTGAGTATCACAAATACCTCATATAGACTCTGAACGCACGCATGCAGTGTACATTTGTAAAATACATGTGACATTAGTGTTTCTATCTGTACTTCTTTAGCTATTTTAGATCATTTGTTTGTGGTTGTCGTATGACCCTACAGTATGCCAGAACGCTCCATACATTATGTGCCCGCATGTTGTGCTAATGATAATAAAAATATCACTGAATTGAACAACAACATGTAAACCACAAAGAAAACTGTGTGGAGCTTATCATAAATCTACCAGAAAATAACTAATAGTTCATGCTATGCTCTTGTTGTTGGTAAAACAGGACATTTACATACTTGGGGACATAATGAAGAAGGAAAAAATAAAAAAAAGCATAGCTGAATAGCAATAGCCGAAAGATGCAAATTACTAGTTACTAGTTAGTACTCATTGTTATGTCCAAATGTACGAGACGCAGCGGCGTTGCCATAGCACACAGACCGCTGTGTTTTCAACCTCTCTGCATGCTGCTTATTCTGATGTGCCACTCTGCACCCCCCCACCCCTGACCCCTGACCCCACGCACACCTCTTCCATACTAATGTGTTGTTATCATTATACATCACGAGCAGAGGGACTATGGAGGCCGAAGTGTACTCTGTGTGTGTGTGTGTGTGTGTGTGTGTGTGTCGGGGAACAGAGCAACAGAACCATATGTCTGGTGTAGAAATAGAACAATACCTTAGGGTTTGGGTACATGACTAGGATAATTCCAGTGCATTTCCTGGACATCAAATGTCATCACATTTAATGAGATTTATTGTCTTCCTGAGAGAAAGAACAAATATATTGCGAGCGTGCTTGGCAGCATATAGCATAATAATCAAGAATTAGCCTCAATAGGTTGCTCTGCAATCTCTCTCGTTGTCTGTATTGTGGCTAGTGGCCTATGTGTGTGTGTTCTTGATGCAGTTTGTATGTGTCAAAGTTTCACACACAAGTCTGTCTGTCTGTCTGTCTGTCTGTCTTTCTTTCTTTCTTTCTTTCTTTCTTTCTTTCTTATGAATGGATCAGTTATCAGGCTTCTGAGCTTGATAACGACCCCTTCATGTGAGTCAGGTGTGTTGGAGCAGGGAGAGATTTAAAACATGCAGGCCGGGGCCCTCCAGGACCGGAATTGCCCACCCCTGTTCTAGAGTATGTGGTGGTAACGCACCGTGTGGACAGTAGGTGGCGGTAATGCACCAATAGCGTTGGATCCCAACTTCTGTGGAGTCTCACGGAGGAACTCTGCATGCTAAACTATGGTCAGTAATAGTGTGCTGTATACACTTGTGTGCACTGACCTTAGACTGGGGAGGGGCCCTGATGGTCCAGATACAGTCCAGGGCGTCGCCAGACTTCACCTTCTCCTCCTCCTCCACTTGACTGGAGCGGATCACCCCGTCCCAGCCGCCAAGCTCAAACTGACAGTCTGACGGAGGTGAGGAGAGGAGAGGAGAGGCGGGGAGGTGGTAGGGGGGTGAGTGGAGGGGAGGGAGGGAGGGAGGGAGGAGAGAGAGGAGCAGGAAAGAAAGGAGGTGGAGAGTGTGAGAGAGAGAGAGAGAGAGAGAGAGGAAAGGGGGGAGAAAGAGGGAGAGAGATTAAACGAGCAAGTGAAAAAAGAGAATAAAGAGAGAAGATACTGTACGTAGGAAGATGAGAGATGGGAAGGAGAGCAAAAATAGTCAACGGATGGATGAAAGGACGGGAGGAAACAATCACGTCATCAAACGAGGAAAGGAAAGAAGGAAGGAAGAAAGGAGAGAGAGGGCAAGGTGAGCGGAGACAAGACGAGAGAGAGAGAGAGAGAGAGATAGAGAGGATGTAAGCAAATCTAAATAAAATCTGAGAAGAAAAGGGACGATTGGGGCGGAAAGCGAAATGGCGGATGACAGAAGATGGGTGGTGGTGGGGGGGGGGGGGTTGCTATTTGAAAGGATGGAGGTTTTATGGTGGAATAGAGGATTAGGGTTGAGGCAGAACAGCAGCGGAGAGAGCATGCAGATAGGATGGAAAGAGAGGGGCTTTTGCAATAATTCACTGGTGTGCACGTGTGCTTGTGGCGTTCCTGAGCTGCTGCCTGATTCGCCCTCCGGTAAGCCTCCCGAGTGCATAGACGCAGGGATTCTTCAAATGGGAACGGAGACAAAGCGATGCAATATTAAGGCAGCTTACCTGGTATAGGGTTTAGCAGTCCACCCACGTGCAGATGGAAATCAGGATCTGAAAGGATAAGATCGGGAGGCACATTACTCTCAATCCACGCGGCGGAGGAATACGTGCGGCCGATAAGATCCCGTTAATGTGGGCCTATTATCTGTTGTCTGATGGGACGCGCTGGTTTCAGACCATCTGGTTTTTAGATCCAGGATGCACAGATGTGGAACGTGCGTCGGGTAGGAATTGGTTGTCAAGAAGAGGAAGAGCGGGAAAGAAAAATAACAGAAGATGCATATGATGCGTACATCTAGCTGCAAACCTGACTTTGCCATTATTATTACTATTACCATATCAATCTCCTGTGTACCCCGCCCCCACACTGTTAAACATAAACAATGAGCTGGGCCAGGAATGTGTCGTTCAGTCAGGACCACTACAGTCAAAATAAGTATTTTATTTGGAGGTATGGCTCCGGTCCTGGGGCCTCCCTGCCCTTCCATGCGCATACAAGGAAAGCCCTTTCCATGCGCGTACATGGAAAGCCCTTTCCATGCGCGTACATGGAAAGCCCAAAGCAGGGACAGCAAAAAAACGACCCCCCCATAGGGTACAGAACAGAGCAATCCTCAATGACAACACCGTGACAGTAAGTAATCAAACACAGCATTAAAGGAGGAGGTGGAGAGGTGGTGGGATGCAAAAACGCTCGCAGAGGAAGCGCTAAAAATGGGTGTAGGCTAGACTGGCCAATCGTATGCTGTGCTGTGATCAGCTGGGCAGTGAGATTAAGCGTGGCCTGCCTGAACTATCGCTACGCTTGATTTGTGTAATGCTTTCGGGGATCTACAGCTTGAGCTTCATGTTCCGTTCATAATACACATGGCGTTTATGTTGTATGCTATAACTGCCCTAGCATACCTGATGCTGTCACGTACGTTTAAACCTCTCACCTGCAATGAAGGTGTACTTTATGCGGAAGCCGAGACCTTCCAGCTCTTCGTCGCTGGTGAACCTGATCCACATGAAGCGGCCCGTGGACGTGACCAACCCCGGGTTCTTCCCGCCGCAGAAGCGGTCGATGAGCGGCGAGAATCCAAACGGGCCATCGCGGACCTCTATGTGATCGAAGCGGCACTCGAAGGACGGCTCTATGTAGTAGTTCTTATCAAACGTCAGCTGGATCCTCTGTCTTGGCAGGGCTTGGGGAGCACAGGATGGACAAGATGACGAAGAGGAACGCAAAGTTCGGTATATCGTCAGATAGCATTAGACTCTTGTTTTCATATCCAACAAACAGTCCATAGCTACATCATATATGTATACACATCTGCTTTGGTATGCTTTATTTCAACTACGCTGGGTTTTGTCATAAACAATATTAGTTTAAATAGCAATACAAGCAGATTCTCTATCTTTGCACATTCACTTTAATCATGCAGTCAGGCATAAAGCATGGCACACACACACACACACACACACACGCACGCACACACACGCACGCACGCACACGCACGCACGCACACACACACACGCACACAGAGACCCCTGCCAGATTATCTTTTGCTTACACAAAAGGTACAAAGAGCGTTACACAAACACACACAAAAGTAAACGCATTTCAGTAGAAATAGTCTCGACATGGCAGCAAGCTGCACTTTATCCGGTGAAGCGGAACACGAGAGCATCGTCGGGCACGGAGGAGGTTCACAAGTTCACGTCATGTAATCATCCTCCTGCAAATTGTACTAGGAATGTACAGAAGTCCGTTAATGATTGCACCCCGACACACACACACACACACACACACACGCGCGCATATGTGCACACATATATACACACACACACGCACGCACGCACAGTCGCACATGTGCACACACAAACAGACACACACACAAACGCACAATCCAGTGTGTCAACTAACGCCTGCCTTGGGAGATGAATCACAATCAGCCAACAACAACAAGAACATTCTGCTGTCGGGAGGCTGGCTGCAAACATCTAGTTTTCATGGATTATAAACCTCTCTGTCATGTAGTCGTCTATGAGTAACCTATTAAAGAAAGCAGTAATCACATATTGACTGCAATACATAAGCGTTTGATTGCATGTGGTTCCTTGTGACGTCCTATAGCTGCTCTTGAAGGTGCACTTTAAAGGTACGCTCGTCAACGGCACGTGTTCCCCCAAAGCTGGGAGAGAGGAGCCCCTGCATTGGAGCAAAGGAGGGCGTTGAACGCACTCCTCCGTATGCTGACGAATGTGCAGCTGAAGGGCATCTCTTTGTTTTTCTTCTATTTAAAAATCAAGGTTTCTGCTTCCTCCTTCTCAATGTGCTGCACTGTACACAATCTCTACAACAGTCCCATGCATTTTCAGCCATTACTCCCCCTCTCTCACACACACACACACACACACACACACACACACACACACGCACACAGTTGGACTCAATAAAAAAAAAAGGAATATATTCACATAATCTATTGAGCTAACGAACCGGGGAATGCGACACCATCAACGAGCCTCACTAAGCACAAATTATGATTACAAAGCTGTCTGATGACCGTTCAAGTGAGCGGTCCCCCTCTCTCTATGAGAGGTTGCATAAAGGGCTCGCCATCGGAGATTGGATGTGAATGTGTCTGTCCAGGACCATTCACAAGCAAATAAAGGGGAAATAATAGGTTCCATTTGTCGCTTCCCTGAACCTTTGTACCGCACTGCACACTTGAGTAGACTGCCCATGGGAGGATGTCAAGGCTCCTAAATCAGGTCTGGGGAAATGTTTTTTAACTTGCTACATTTGCTTTGTCCACAGGAGGAGCCCTCGAGCCATATGTGCAATCATAGGGACCTAAGGCAATGGCCCATCTGCATTTCTCTCATCTTGTAATGAAAAGCCTATTCTTTTTGCACACACACGTACGTGCACGCACACACACACACACACACACACACACACACACACACACACACACACACACACACAGGCTTGTGTACAATAGGTTACACATGAAAACAACCATTATGACAAGTAATTTCTTATCTCAATGGGGGTTCACTGTTAATGCTTATTTTCCTCATATTTTAATTCACAGTGAAACCAGAACAAGGACATTTGTGCATTATTAGACTGTGCACAGCCAGTTCTGTAGCAGATGTTCATTGCTTAAGTGGTTCAGCCAAAAAACGACTTAACCACCAGACACATTTTACTAACAGATGAATACAGTAAGCAATTGTCAGTGGCTATCCAACAGTACCCATAATGCACCACTGACCAGCGGTCATCAGTATATCATTTATAAAACAAATCTTGACATTTTGTCTGATTTATTAATTGTCATAGAATCAACTGACAGATGGTGTTTTTTTCCACTATTCACCAGTCAATGTCCATGTTTTTGTGATTGTGACCAGGTCTAATTCCAAGCAAAATATGACACATTGATCTTTTAGAAAGAAACCGAAGCATAATCAATTGATATATTACCAAATATGTCACAGTGAATGAAAAAAATAAGGAAAAAATAAAAGCTAGAAACAAGCTGTAACTGTGGGGGGTGATATGGCATGGCCTTACCCTCCAGAATGTAGACACACTCCTTATTGGGCGGGTAGGTGTTCGGGTAGTTGGGCGACATGAACACCCCTCCGTTAATGTTGCGTATCCACGTTCCACAGTCATTCTGGTTAGGGGTCAGGGCTCCATGCTCAGGGGTGTCTGGACGCAGAGAGACAGCACGGGAAGGCAAGCACAATGCAGTAAAGGTACGTGTGCCACAGGCGTGGATACAGTATACCAACGTGATTGAAAGGGAAGGGCTCGTTGTTGAAGGCTGAGGAAGAGATGGATGAGTAGAGATAGAATGTAGGGCAAGGGAAGGTAGAAAGATGGAATTAACTAAGAAAGGACAAATGGATGACTACCTCTAGATCTCTGTGCCAGAGTGAAACCCTCTTCGATCAGAAAACAGAGTATCCAGGCTGTAAAGACAAGAGACATTACACATTCAACTGGTCGGCAAAATCAAACGTTTTTTCCCTATGTGGTCCAAATCCATGTGAATTCATGCTTCATGGCATCGCCTGGGAGCTCATCATAATATCTATATACACTAAATAGCCTAATTCAGCAGTATAAATATAAAAGAATAAACCGAGACTTTGCAAAACCCATATGAATAGCCTACATGTGAAACAGTTTCATCACTGTAACGTTTGGTTGCTAGGCCACAGTCGAGTTCTCAAGCCACTGCTGGATATGACGTCACGCCGACCAGACGAGTGAAGGACGGGTTACATACACAGATCTTCCTGTTTTACTCATTGACAGGCATCTATACAAACAAGAGAAACTGACTTTGATAGATTAATAGAAACTGGCACTAATAGCATGTTAAACATTTTTATGTTAAAGGTTTTTTAAGGAACAAATGAAAACAAAGCTAGAATCGTAAAGTCACAGATAAATGTATAGTACAATACAGCCCACAGTATATTTCTTCTTCTTACTAAAAGAGAAGCACAACAGTTGCATTCTGTTTGAATATTCTTCATTTAAATTAATTAATTCCGGTGCATGTTGCCATCAAGATTAATACAAATTTTAAAGGCTACTGTCCCGCTGGAAGAACATTGTCAATGCATCTTTAAAACATTAAGAGGCTACATTTTCCTTAGGGCATCTGTAAGACAGTGACCCTGAAGATTGATGGAGGGACCTTGTACACTGGATTCAAGTTATATTTCATCAAACATGAAGCTGGCAGGGAATGGGTGTTGATGTATCCTATACTTTCATCCATGCTGTCTATTACTAGTCACATAAAAATCCTTGCCCTCAGGTCTAACGGACATCTGTCTACAGCTGATGAGGAGAATAAAGAAAACTTGAAGGTTTCACATAGTCTATCATACTTTGAACAGAACAAAGGCTACTATCATATTTCTCTGGGAAATATGGGCTTGTGAAGCCCTTAGCTGTGATTAACAGCTAGATAAATAATGTGAATGTATTACTGTTAGAGTTAAGCAACTAACAGGAACACACTGAAATGTAATAGCAGTATCATATAGAGTAAACTGTATACAGTATACCACTTCAAGTGTAACATGACACATAGGCTTCTGGAAGAAAGACTGGAAGATACATTCACTGATTATAGTTTAAGAAGCCTTAAAAATATATTATTCATGAAAACAATTACAGCATTCATGACGAAAACGAGCTTGTGTGAGACAAACAGATCTTTAGGCCAGCAGGGGTCTATAGCTCCTGTTTCAGGAGCCCGAGGAGGTTTGGTGCACCCCCCCTCCCTCTGCCTGGACATAATGGCGGTATGACTCAGCCAGGGATTGAACTCACAACCTACCACTCTCTCTAAGTGTTAACGGGCTGGTTAGCGAGAGGGCAGTTATCCCTCACTCTCCAACACCTCAAAGGACGCTCAGGCGACGTTTGCCAGAGCGTCCTTTGGTTTTGGCGAACCTTATAGAGCATGCATTCTCTACACAGGAGAGCGGGGGATCGCATTCCGGGTGAAACAGACCCTGGTTTTAAATCAGAGCTTATATTTGTTTCCATCGACCAGTTACACGAAGCTTAGACTAGTTTACCGTAATAACCAATTACATTTGGTTTTATCTCGTCAGTTACATTTGCGTGACATAATTGCCACGCAGTCAAACAAATGGCAGACACACTGACCTGGACCGTAGGCTTATCGGGTAAACAGTTAGGCTAATTGTGCTTGTGGAAGTATAGCTAGCAGATGAATCTCATGTTAAATTATATAATGCATTATGTACCTTACATAAATCTGGATGGCAGCAGTGCAGTGGGTGGACAGTTGTTGGTTTAAACCCCGCTTCCTCCTGTCAAAGTGTCCCTGAGCTAGACACCTATAACCCCAACTGCTCCCAGTGATTGGATGACGCCTTGCCTGGCTGACACCACCATCGGTGTATAAATGCATTGGTGAATGTGAGGTCATTCTATACAGCGCTTTGAGTGGCTGCAAGGTTACAAAAGCACTACATAAACACACCACATTTAAATCAGTAGCCTACTGTTGCTATTTTTAGCCTTCATATTTCATACTGAAGTAAGCTTAAGAACAGCAAAAGGCTTATTCGACTAGTAGGACTAGTAGTATAGTTTAAACTCATGAGATACAGTTTGCAAACCACACTCTTCTCTGTTGAACCTAAGCCTGTAAGCAACAAAAACTGTATTACAGTATTATTAGCAGAACAAACAGGATTACAGACTGTAGGGCTTACAGCCACTATGAGACACAGGGAATGGGCAGCATACAGCCAATATGTGACACATGTCATCTTATATTAGGTATTACAATGATATGAGAGGCGAGGATAAGCTCGCCTGAACCATGTAGCTTACGTTAGAGCTCCTGACTCCTGTCTTGCTCCGATGAGCCGCTGCAAACCTGAAAACTATTTGGACTCATAACATAGCCGTCGGTTTCAGGGGGGATGCACGCAGGGGGATGTGTCCCCCTTAATATTTAGAACAAGTGGATTTGTTCCCCCAAATAAAACCATGAAAGGCACGGCACTGGGGACGCCCGACGATATCGGAGTAGTAGAATAGTCTATATATGTATATTAGGGATGTCACGATACCAGAAATTTAGTAGTCGATACCAATACCAGTGTAATTCCACAGTTCTCGATACTCATTTCGATACCACGGGGCAAAAAAATAAAATATTATAGATTAAAAATAAAAAATATTATAAAATATTCACATATACTTAAATGAGACTCTAACTGTTTATGTAGCCTAGCTAAGTACATTACCAGTTATATCAAGCTCAGTATATCAAGCTCATAACTTGTATGCTGAGAGTGCCATAAAATATAAAGTCAAATGTTATCTCTTCTGAGACTGGGGGATTATCTACACTGTAGATTCTACAGTATGTGCCATGGGGTTGGCTACTGTAATATTGTGTGTACATAGCATGAATGGTATAATGTCCGATGCTAACTGATGTCTGAAGTCTGTGGCTTTGAGTGGCATGCTCGGGGCTCCGCGGAAGTACCACCGTGACCTCCGTGACTTGGTGCCCAGACAAGAGTGCTTCTAGGGCGGGTAAACATTCACCGAGATCCCGGTCGGCTCTCCGGGGGTATCGAAAGCGCGAGGGGAAAAAGTGTCGGTTAAAATTCCAGCATACACACTTGGATGTTTGCAACACAAATATGCAACGTAGTCCTACATATTTTATTCGCTTCCAGGCTGATTTTGTTTCACTTTCGCCAGGCGATGTGTTTATCAACGATCCATTGATGTCAAATGACAATAGCGGAACT
>JAODTR010000018.1:6750166-6762946 GCA_025399935.1 Amblyopsis rosae
ATTCTGCAACAGTGTCAAACAGGAATCTTGGATTATTTGCATTAGTCCTAATTAACATTGAGTAATAAGAAGTTTTTACTGCCGAAAGGGCTTGTTTGTAATTTAATAAACTATCATTCCATGCTTTATAGAAGACATTGAGTTTTGTTGAAGGCCAATCTACTATCAAATCATGGAGGCATCATTTGATGCTATTAATTGTCAAGGCTAAAAAGCCGCACAATGTTGGAGGGGTGGGGGGTCATCATTATTTTATTAAAGGCTCCATGGGAAAAAGGTTGGGAACCACTAATGTATGGTATAGACCCATTTACTGTTTATAAACTGATGACGTACATAAATGTGCGCACGCAGTTTTGCAACAGAAGTACAATGGAGTCCATTGACTTGTCAAACTATGCAAGAGCATTAAATTAACCACCAAATATCACATTTAATTGCAATATGCTTAAAAGACGCTGTTTGAGATAGCATGATAAAATAATGATCTGACACGGAGAAATTATGTTTTATACATGCAATGGGTTGTATTCCCGCTCGGAATATACTGAAACTGCTAAGGAAAAAGTATAATCTAGGACACATAGCAGGTGAAATAATGTTGAGTCAAAATGATAATGGCAAAAGTGATCATTTATATATTTTATAAATCGGGCTGCGTGCGCATACGTTGAGGAAGTCGGCGTGACATCGGCTGTAAATGGGCCTAGGGTGATTCCCTTTCCCAAGCCCCCACCTTCACTCTGCAATTCCTCCACATTTCAATACATTCTGAACTCCCCTCCCTCCACCCCCTCCACCCCCCTCTCTCTCTCTCTCTCTCTCTCTCTCTCTTTTGTGGTGCAAAACGAAATGGCTCGCTGAGACAACTGTCACTTGGCCCAAGTAAGATAAATATGTCATTGCTGGAAAAGGCTGGGGTCCCTTTTTCGTGATTTGGCGCTGTGCAGAATGGAATGTTTTGGAGTAATGGATCTGGTTCTACCCCCCCCCCCCTCCACTAATTGTGAGAAATAGTTAAGTCTGAGCGGGTACCTCCTGCCTCAGAGGTGTACACGGCATTCACAGCCATGGCTTTCAAAAGGAAAGGCTTTGAGAGCAAAAACAGGTTTGAAACTGCAGAGCTTCACACCCTATAGCTTTGTCCTGTTTTGATTATTTTTTGATATCCACCCCCCCCGGGCTGTTTCAGCGCAGTGGTCTGCGGATACTTTAACCTGGCTCTAACACGTCCTAAATAAAACATGAAACAATGCCCACCAAAGCGTCTGTGAGCCCGTACAGCATCAAAAATTGATACAGCTCCGCGGGCCAGACCAGGAAATTTATCTAAGAAGCCCGAGAGTTCATCTTGGCTCCATGCTGTCACCTAGGCGACAGTCATGGGTGGCTGCAAACATACCTTAGCTGAAGCCACAGGAAGGAAATGGTCCCGGGGTTAAAGGGATCCTCTTGGATGGGGAGTTGGTATGACAACAGAGAACGGACATAAAAACACAAGGGATGCAAACAGGCAGAATGTTCCAAAGCGAAATGCGGGGGTAACAGTCCAGAACCACAAGAGCAGTATTTGGAGATTAAATGAAATAAGATACCAGCTAATGACCTTTCAGAGTTTTGAGCAGATACTCAGCTGAGTCATAAGACTGAGAACCACGGCGAGAGAGAGACTTGCGTTTTCTGGAACAGGTGTCGCATAAAGGCGACATTAAAACACTGAGCGCGGTAAATTGCCATGTTGCGGTTTTCCCTTAAATGACATTTTCCAATATTTGTCCTACATTGCTGTTAGCGACATCGGGATGCGTGAACATGGCAGCGAGCTGGCCAATGGGGAGATGATGATACGGTATCATTTAACGCGGTGAACAGCTCTCCCTTTTACAGCTCATTAGCCAGCCCCTTCTTTGTCCCAGGCCATTTGATAGCAGCATTAATCTGCGGCTCCACTAGGCTTCCTTTCCCTATTTGCTGTGATTTCATGAAGATTACTCCACTCAACCATGTAAACGTGCATCTCCCCCCACAACCACCTCCCTTCAACCCCCCCACCCCACCCCACACCCGCCTAATGTGTAGCTCAAACTCTGTAGAGTGCCTTGTGTAAACTTTGCAGACATACGGCAGATTTAACAGCACTTGCTTTCCCAAAAAGCCATTTGAGATGATGCAAAAAATTTACTGAAAATCTATGGGGGTTAGCTCTTCTGTTTTAAATTGCTGTTTGTTATGTGTGAATGCACCAGGATTGCCACTCAATTTTGATGTACTTAAAGTAAGTCAATGGCAAATAAAGGAATCTTGAACAAGCAGCCATGTTGTGTGTTGATTAGTTATGTATAAAAAAGGGACATAATTTGATTTGTGTCCAGAACTCCCCTAGTGGTTCAAACTGTTACAATAATGTGCTTTATTTACAAAGCACATTTATAAACAACCAACGGTGACCAAAGTGCTGTACAAATATGCAATTAAAAATCTAATAAAACATACAATAAATAGATAAATGAAAAAAACAATGCAATGAAACACGAGTGTCCCTAAATTGACTGGAATGCCAAATAATACAAATAGTTTTTTAAGACAATACTTAAATGTCTCAGTGGAATAAGGGATGGCCTGATGAAAACAGGAAGGTTATTCCACAGTCCAGGGGCCACAACCGAAAAGGCACGTTCACCCTTTGTTTTCATCCTACTGTGGAATAGCTAAAGGAAATTAGCTTCACAGCCTGGAAGAGTTCAATAAGCAGCAGCATCTTAACATGTAAGTTCAAACAGTGTGTGTGCCCATCTCACACCCTGATTGGCTGGCACCCTTCCACATCTGAATCCTGATTGGCTGCCACTATACTCTCCACCCCTCCATCTACCATTCCGTCTATTGCCACGTGTGCTTCAAAGCTCCCAGCTGGGCATACATCTTGGTTTCTGTGTGTCTCTCTCATCTCTGATAAAGGTTACGGTCAGTGTATGAAATACAAAGAGACAGACAGACTGGTAGACAGGTAAGGAGACAGACAGGCAGGCAGACAGACAGACATACTGGCAGGGAGACAGACAGATTGGAAGACAGGCAGGGAGACAGACAGAAATAATGGTAGGCAGACAAACAGAGAGGCAGGCAGACATACATAATGGTAGGCAGACAGACACACAGTTAGACAGACAGGCAGGTAGGTAGGCAGACAGACAGGCAAACAGGTGGGAGGTCCGGTGGATTACTTCATACATCCATGCATTCTTTTAACACAGTAAAAGACTACCAATCTTTCAATGTGGCTAGCCCATTAAAGACACCCTGAATAAAGATATCAACAGCAAAAACAGAAAGAATGAAACAATATAGAAATAAGAAGGAGTGTGCATTGAGTGTACATCGGATATAGGGGAGGCTTTGGCATGTGTCCCCTTATCCCACCCTTAGGGTAGGTAATCCTCAGGGAAGAGCAGAGAGCTCTTAGCACAATGTCAAGCTGAGCCCACGTCATAAAACACCACGAGGACTTTGTCAAAAACTTCTCAGAAGCTAGAATCTCCCTGGAAAAATCCGCAGTGCTATGATCAGGTTGGCAGGCTGTCTCTCTCATGGGGTATCAGGCGTTTTTTTATATAGAGGGGAGAGAAGAAGCAAGCTGACTCTGCCCAGAGCTTGCCATTCATCCTGACATAAGAGGTCGGGCCCACTTGGCATTTATAGTGAGTCAGTGGCGCGTTTGAAGGAGAGAGAGTTCATTTCGTTTTCCCCGTGATGACTCGTGGCGGCAGCCCACAATGAAATCTAAAACCTAAAAGTTGTCTGACAGTAAGCAGAGACCCTGCCTTTTCATGATGCCATTTGCTGCGAGGTGTCGCTCACATTTAGGAATGGAAAGGCGTTCCTATATCTAGCCAGCAATAAACCACCCTTCATGCAATTTAGTAATTAGAAAAACACCTTTATGGAACAATTGAATGTCCCACTCAACAGCGCTAGACCCTACAGACATCATGTGGAATCTCAACTTCCTTCTTGAAATGAATGGGTGTGGGGGAAGGTGGGCTGGAGCTTAATCCTTCACAGTCTCAGGTGGCCAATGTGAACTTCAATTCCAGCTTATTATATGGGCCAAATAAAAGACATTTGGCCCCGAGTCCCCTGTCTGCATGTGTGCTGTGTGACATTAAGACCTGTCTTGGGCTGGTGACGCCAGTCGGAGGAAGATATTAAATGGAAACGACCTGGAATGGCACCCGTCTGCTGAATAACTCTCGGTTTTATTTTTAGCAGACAGGCAGACTGGTAGACTGTGTTAATTTTTTAGTTGCTGAAGATCGTTCTGGCCTGGTATTAGAGAAGTGTGGCCAAACTCCTTTCAATAAATCCTTTTTAAAGCCACTGCAGACAAGATTGTTGGATTAAATGATCATTATGAGCTGAGTTTGGATTCTACAGCATGCTGTGGTGCCTAGTGAAGACTGACACTGCCGCTGATTACATTGAATCACCAGCAGTCCAGTCATCCTTACACATTTCTGCTTGCCAGGGTCAGATCACCCCACAAAGCGTCCATGCAATGCTGACGTGTTCAGCCAATATCGATACAAAGCCCAAGCTTATGTTTGTTTTTCTGAATGAGTTTGATTTGTTTCAACATTCCTCTGCTACAAAGAAATGTCCACGGTTACAGTTTATCGTCTCTATCATCTCACGCTGTCACGTTTCAAGAGTTTCAACTTTAAATGTCGATTTAAGATCTGTTCCCTTTGAAGAAAGACAGCTTTGCAAGGGCAAGTGGACGGCACTTAATGGACAAAAAGGACACATCACAGAGGTAAACGACCCACCGCCTCTTTAACGAGTTACATCAGAGAGCCATCAAAGGCCTATTGGCTGGCCTAACATGCCACTCGCTCGCGCTTATCGCCATGTCACTGTTGATTGTCGGGCTAACAATTTCTGCGAAGCCCTACAACACCCCACTTTCCCTCGGCAACAGATGCTGCATTAAAACAACAATTATATGCGCTGGCCTCCTCCTCAAGCCTAAATAGTCAAGGTCATCTCGAAGGCCTCATTGCAGGCATGTTTATGTAAAAACAAACCAGCCAAATCTCAGCATATCTCAGCATTGTCATGCATCATTCTGTTCTTCAGCTATTACATTATGAAGATAGCTCCTGTCACCTTACTAGTGCTGGCAAAATGATGGCTATGATGAGGAACAATACATTGTTCACAAAATGTGATTGCTGGGTGTGGGGCGGGATTGTGCTAATTTAAAACAACAACAAAATAAGAAAAACGTATGTAAGTATGTATGTTCCATTACACAGTGATTTTCTGAACATGCTGTAATGGATGTATAGCCCACATACAGTTGAGTAATACTAATTGTTTGCTATTTGTCTGCCCAGATTCAACCTGGAATGGTGCCCGTGGGTTTGCTAAAGCTTATTAGTATGAACGGAAGACAGTATACTGTAGGCTGTCTGTCTGTTAAGCAATTTGAAAAATGAAATGTTTTGTACTGTACAAATGTTCAAACATCTGAAATATTTGTAAAAATTTTAAGATTAACAACAAGATTATTGTTTGTTGACTGAAATAATTAACATATTGCGTAAGCAGGACTATACACAAATTGAAGTTATTTGGTCTTTTTTGTTTTTTTGTTTTACAGTATATGCTGCTGTTATACAGTTTTATTAATATGTATCTTGTAAGTGTGTTCCATTAAGCTCATGTGAGTTTTCATTCAGAAGCTACAATGTAAAAAAAAAAAACATGAGGCAAATAAAGGTGTATACAGAGGTGAGTCAGAAATACTGTATATGTATGAATGTGTGAATATAGGCTGTCCCATACTACTGTTCTGTGTCAGGGAAACATAAAGAGGGTATGTTTACATACCATCAGGTATGAAATGTATGTGCCAGTTCTGACAGCTTAATTATTAAAATTAGAGCCACACAGTAACATTCACATACATACATATATATATATATATATATATATATATATATATATATATATACACTGTATATTCGGGTGTGTGGTTTTAGCTGGTTTTGTTTTGCGAGGGGAATTGTGGCTGTCAATGAGTGGCGTCATGATAGTGTGGAAGTGCTGCCAGTTCCAATAAAGTGCCGGAGAGATCAAGCGAATGAAAGGTGACCTTGGCATAATTGAGATTTATCACAGCAACGAGGAGGCAGGCAATGGCAGGCAATACAGAAGTGACAGGGAGTCGACGGGGGAGGCGGGGAAGGAGGGGGAAGAGGGGGAAGAGGACAAAGAAAAGGGGGCAAAATCACAACACACAAACACTTAGTTTACGGGTGAACGGCCAAACGTTTCCCGTGCAAGAAGCTGCCCGGGCACAACAACTGTATTTATTTAGGCCAAGACACTAGGCTTATGGTCTGCTCTCATCCTCTGTTGCTTGTATTCTATTTTTGCAAGCGGCACATGCGTGAAATGATAAACAGCAGTGTTCTACAGAGAGAGAGAGAGATAAAGGGAGAGGCTGATTTAGACTGGTCTGTGTATTCCCTGAGTGAGATAACAAACCTATTGCACACTGGGAGCGGTGCGACGACCACGGTGCAAGACAATGACGCATCTCCATCATGTTTCCAGTTCTCTGGAGTAGCACGGCATCGCGTCGTGTTAAAGGCCCTCTGGGGAGATGCAAGCGCACCGACTGGTGAGGAATGAATAGGGGTTTGTAGGAGGGGGGGTGCTGCTGGCACGTATGGGGATGGATTATGCAGTCCTTTCAGACCTGCACAATGTGCACGTTTAGGTCTGGGCTGGAGCCTTGCACTAGGCAGCCACACAGACTTCCAGGGCTGGGGGCTGGCTTCCCCAGAGGTGTCCCGGGTATTCTGTGGGTATACAACAATGGCCCACATTCTGGGTCCACAACACACCTGGCCCAGTCTGATAAATGGCATTGAAAGAGCGCACGCCGCTGCACACACCGCTCCTCAGTCCAGTACTTACGTAGTCCGTATGCCTGAACGCCGTCCCCGGAAATAAGGAATCGTTTTCTTCTATGCTGCATCTGTTTCTACAACGTCTGACATTTAGGCAGTGGAAGGTGACATCGCAGATGAGAGATTAAAATATTGCGGCGTCCAGAGCTTCATTTGAACCCACACCGATGTAGCCAAAACCTATTGGTGTACACATCACGTGCACACCTGCCAAAGGTCCCGTACTAGGTAAACATCTGGTCATGCCTATTTTTACCGTATTATCATTCCACCCAACACTAAGATCGAGCGGTAAACATAGAAATGCCTCAACACTAGTGTCTATACTGTCAATGGGGCATTAATAATGCCATCCATCAGGTTTAGATGACGTTATTGCATACCTGTTATTACCGTATACAGTATATACTTTTACAGGTGGTACTGTACACAACAAAATATCTGCATAACTTTTCTTTTCTTTAATTTAAAGGACTTCATTTACCCAGGATTAACAGGCCAAGTCATGACACAAAAAAAGGATTTGGTAAATTCAAAAAAGGATTAATTAATTCTCAGAATGTACAAGGTGACAGTAATTACTTCCATTAAGTCAAACAAAAAAGTGGGGAAAATAATTGTCTGACACTTAATTAAAGGTTATGGCTTTGACTTAATGGTGAAAGACAAGACTATTAAAAGTCCTATTATTACATCAAAATACACATGCGGTAATTGGTGTGTTGCTCTCTAGAGACTTGGAAAATGTTGACACTGTGAAGGGTGCAGAGGGTCTGGTAAACATCAAAAGGATGGCCTGCACGCATATCCATTCTCAGCCATCCCGACAAGGTTATTTCTATGGGTTCAAACTTCAGGAGGGTCCCGGGGGAGACTCGTGCACCTCCTATAACAGATTATGGCAAGCCCCATAAGAATTGTCAACGCGAACACCTCCCATTAATGTCAAGGTTACATCTGTGATACACCTCAAAAAGGCAGTGAACACACACCCCATGGGCCCGGATGCGATTTGTTCCTGGGATATTTGTCAGAGCTGCTTCAGAGACACTGAGATTTGGGGTGTAGAGATATTGTAGCAGCAAGGTTTGTCTTAGTGCCTTGAAGCCAGCAGGCTACTGAGCCTAACAGAATTCAAATTTAGTATGCAAACTGTTGTTCAGTCAAGATGAGGCAACGTGCTGCAAATTTCAGGTTCAATTCCATCTTGTCGGGTGGTTGTACCTTGTCAAATTTAAGACAAGATTAACACACAAAGTAGAAAATATCTGCAGGGTGCGACATGCTGTGCCGTCAACAACACGCAGTCTGAATAAAATGTTCACTCTATTCACGATTGTGTATTGTGACCGTAGTCTACATTCACTAAATGAAGCAGACACCAACATTAAGCTCTAATGTGGAACCCAGAAAGTTGGATTTGTGTCAAGTCGTGACTTTTTCTCCGTGAAATGTAGGTCAGATTTCATCTAACTATGGAATCGCACCACAAATGTGCAGCCATCACTCAAGACCGTCTCCTCCAGATTTAATAATTGCTCCTTGATTCAATTTCTGCCACATTCGTTCTCTCCATACCTCTCTCTCGCTCACTCACCCTCATTCTCTCTCCGGTCTAATGGACACTTTTTCCAGGTGTGCCAGCCAGAGGTAATTTTTCTCAGGTGCCTCTAATTACCTATCATTTAGTATTTATGGATCACATATTCATCACCATCTTTCACACCATATTTCTCATCGGTTGCTCACTGGTTGCTAGATTAGGATTTTCTCCACCGATACGCTTCCCAAATCAAATTACCCACCCTGAGGAAAATAAAAAAAATAAAATAGGGGTGAGGAATGAAATATTTGCCCAGGCAGGCAGGCAGGCATGCATACAGACAGTCTGCAAAATGACAGCAGGGACGACTTACTGCATGTCAAAGTTTTAAACAGGCTACTCTGTGCCCACTGACACCACATGTATAATAAATGTGCTATGGATTCAAATACAAGTACACATCTACAGTATAAAGGCTGTGAATGTATTACAAATAAAAACAAATTGAATGAATCGCTCAAATTGCTGTGATTAATCTTGATTAATGAGAATAATTTACAGAAACACGGATTTGCTGAACTCTCCTGTAATAAGGGTCTCACCGAATCCACAGTTCGGTTCATATCTGCTTTTTTCTTTTTCCTTTGAGGGGAAAAATCTGAAGAAAAAAAATGTCTGGCCTTTATTATGTTTGTTGTAAATATATGACTTTCTGCCACTAGATGGCACATTAAGAGCACAAAACAAATGCTCTGTTTGCCACACACATGAATAATAATAATAACAATAATAATAATACATTTCAATTATGGACGCCTTTCAAGACACTCAAGGACACCTTACATTACAAATACAAAGACACATAATATAAAACTTAAAATAATAAGTGTGAAGAGTAAAGTAAAGGAGACTGGGCATGTTTTCAAATAAAAATGTGTTTGTTGTGGTCAGATAAGTGGTCAGTAGTATTGGCAGGGGAAAATAGTTACATTAAAACAATCAGAGGTTTGGAGCTAGGGAGTTTAAAAGCAAGGCATTCAAATGTAGTGTAAGGCAGGGGATAGGTACATTAATATTTGGCTTTCAGCCTTCAGCTTGTCCAACCTCGCACTCATCCAGTGGTGCACAGTTGGAGGATGTAAACAAAGCAAGGTGAGTTTGTCATTAGAAACTGAGGAAAGTTTAGGGTTTAATTGTCAGAGAGGAAGAAGCGGACATCAATCAGATCCGCAAACAGGAACCTGACAAAGTACGTGATGTTCATGAACTGTCGGACGAGATCCGCGAGGGGCAACGCGCCGATGAGAGACACACGCAGTTGTGCGTGGTTTAAAGATGGTGAACAAAGCCAGGTGGGCGGCCTCTGGTACATCTCAGCCGACGAAGAATTTCAGGGCGATCAAACAGAGTCGGCGGGGTGATGAAAGCCGTTGAATAAAGCCGTTGGTGATAAAAATACTCTGGTTATTTTAAAGTTTTTACAATTCTTTTAAAGAGTACTGTACCCAATCGATAAACAAATAGGATACATTCTGGTAAATCATATGTCATCTTCGGTTTAAATTTCGATGACGTATTAAGTACCGTAGGCTACACTACTGTATGCTAATACTGGTACCTAGCCAGGACGTTTTCGTAACTCGATGAGATGTAGAGCAACCAGGGATAAAATAACTTTGTAAGTCTCTAAAAACGCATAACTTAACTTAATAAAACAAAATAAAAAATGCTAAAATATAAGACACCGAAGGAGAAGTGGCTGCGAAGTCAGCCTGCATACTCCCAATCGGACAATAAAAAGGAATGTATGAATGCTACAGAATACTAAAGAATGCTACAATATGCTAACACAGCGAAAATCCAGCTATGTAAACAATAAACAACAATAAACAGAGGAAGGAACATTATAACACACAGAGAGAGTGTTTGTGTTGTTCTCTGCTCAGGTTGTAAATGTTTTATTAAATTCCATTACACTTGTAACAGTTTGCTACTCTTTTTTTTTACTAGCTGAAACATGTTACATTTTACTGAAACATTAGTCGGCCAGCAAGTCCCAGACCTTACGTAGTAAAGGCTGGCTCTGGCCGTGAGTAACCTGTGTCCTAGACCTTACATAGTAAAGGCTGGCTCTGACCGTGAGTAGCCTGTGTCACTGTAGCCTCGTGAGGCCATGCTGATCTGTCCGAGTAGCAAGTGAACTTTCCATTCAGTGTCGTGTTTATAGCCATAAGCGCGTGGTTTTCCATTCAGCGGCATGTTTATAGCTGTACATGTGTGGTTGAGGTTTGCCGACCATGGTGCCGACAGCGAAAACGACCAGATGGTTCATCCAATCAACTGCCAAGTACCTGCCATTCAAACAGTTTCAATGTACGGCTCCTCAGATGGACTTGTGACAACAATTCCTCTGGCATGTCAGGTTAGTGTCCCAGACCTTACATAGTAAAGGCTGGCTCTGACTGTGAGACCAATATGATCGGTACAGAGGCAGCTGCATGTACAGTAGATGGTTGCTATATGCTTGTGCACCTGATTATCCGCCGCAACAGGAAGTAATTTAAACGGAGATAGAAAAAGTGCTGCGCCAATTGCATTAATATTTTATACTGTATATACATTATACATGATATTCTGTTGTGTGCCTCTTACAATAATAAGATAACCATGTTCTGTGCATATACAGTATATGTTTAAATGGGAGAAATGTGTGACCATGCAATCCAAAGCTTCTAAGCCATTCTGAAAATCTTTTCTGAAACTATTTGCCTTGAAGGAATGAACAATCTAAATCAAAGCTTGTTCCCCCTGAAGAATACCGTTAATGAGTTGCACCACTTTCAATTTTCCATTCTATCTTGTGGGTATATATTGTAATAATTCCCACTAAAAAGACATAAAATGTTTAATACACTGAATAGAATACTGTATGACCTAAGTGTAAAAGATAATTCCCTTATTAATAATATATTGTATTTGTATTATTATTCTTTTAAAACCTATTAACATTGGAATCAAAAGGTAAAATGTGTAATTAATTCACATCAGAGGTAAAAAGAATAGCTGGAAGATAGTATAGCATAGTATATTTACATGACATTCAAATGAATGATGCAGCAATTTTAAAATGGACACCAAATAAATATTTAAATGTGTGTTGCAAACTGCGGTTTGCACTCACACATTCACCCTGTGACACATGGACTCCAATCAATCAATCAATTCATCAATTTGAAATGTTTTAGAATGATTTAATATAGTTAGTTTTCTTTTTGTAAAAATTATTATTGTGTGAATAATCTTGCTCCAGCTATACTGTACTTTCTTCATACTGTATGTGACAAATACAAATACTTACAGTATAACCACCAGTGGAACAGCAAATGGCAACTGCAAGGTCAAAGTAAAACCATGTTGGGTCAATCATCTTTTTGTTAATATTAATGATTGTTTAATTTGAATTGTGTAACCATGGACAGGGTTCACAAATTATCCTGGGCTTTAAACTCTAGCTGCAGTCAATACATCTGTTCCACATTATTGTGACCATGTGTACATGTTAACCTGTTACAATGTTTATTGTATTGTTCCTGACAAATAAACAGAAATGAAATTAAACTGAAATTTGTTGAAAGTAGCCTATATGTATTTCTATGAAACTCAAACTGCACAGATACTGTATGGCAGCAACCATCTTCCAGATACTTCAAAATAACCCCTGCCTCTTCAGTCTTGCTAGTCAGATTGCTTGCGTACGCTACAAATAGATTGCAAGATTAAAGAATTTCTTTGACTGAAGAACAAAAATCTCAAAAATGGTTTTATCATCCAATCACACATAGTACATTTTCTGAAGAAGCTTCAATTGGGGTGACCATTTGCCATTTGGTTCCTGATGTGAAACAAAGAGAGATGAGCAGTTCAGTAAAACAAAAGAAAACCAGTTGGGAATCATAACGCTGGGTGGAAACCGATGCAGTGAACATACAGCTTGACTTTTTTGATAACAATGTCAAGCTAAACACAGAATGTGGTTTTTACAGGTCAAATGATCATACAAGGTGGGAGAGAGTGAATTTCAGATCTGCTGCAATATATTTGTTGCCTGCTAATGTAGTTAAATATCCCAAGGTTGTTTTTGTTATAAAACACTTAACATGATCCAGCACACTGTTGTGATGTCATTTACACTGCTGTCATTTACTCTGCTGTCTAATTAACAACAACAAACAAAACAAAACAAAAAAAAATAAAAAA
>JAODTR010000018.1:6763046-6781165 GCA_025399935.1 Amblyopsis rosae
CAGGGAAGGACAAAATTACGAGCGTGTCTCAAGAATAAAAAAAAATGAGGGGAGGATAGAATGTCAGAACACCGGGTAGCGAAGATATTTCAAATATGCTTGCCGGTCCGTAGTCCAAAAAAGGTTGGGAACCCCTGCCCTAGAGCTGAGCTTGACTCCACCCACTACAAATTTGAAAAATGCATAAAGGAGGTGAGGGGCTGAGAGGGGGACCTCCATTAACATTAACATTTGAATTTGATGACGTTTGAGTGTACTGATGAAAACCAGCCGGGTCCTGGGGTGATTTTGAATGGATATGATGAGTAGTTCTAACCTTACAATAACAGATATCTGGGGCTGTCTGGGGAGTTGTCCATTGAAACATATTCATAATCATCATCATCATACTTTATTAATCCCCCTTAGGAGAAATTCATTCTCTGCATTTAACCCATCCCTGAAGGGAGCAGTGGTCAGCCACTTGTGCGGCACCCGGGGACCAATTCCAGATTGATGTCAGTGTCTGGTCAACAGCACTGACTGGAGGGCGAACCTGACATGTTTTTGATAGTGGGGGAAACTGGAGCACCCGGAGGAAACCCACGCAGACAACATGCAAACGCCACACAGAAAGGCTGGGTTGAACCCTGGACCTTCTTGCTGTGAGGCCACAGTGCTATCCACTGGGCCACCGTGTTGCCCAGTGGGAAGGTGCTTTCATGCATGTGATTTGACGAACTTGTGAACCAGCAGTCTGTTGTTATCCACTCTTGCAGTAGAAAAGTCCAGAGAAGAGTGGAAACATATGTTCCATTGAGAACAGCCTTCGCTCTTCTAATAAATTCAAATAAAACTGATGTTATATTGTATCATCTATAGGCATATTCGACTCGAGTTTTGTCCAGGTTGCCAACATTACACCAAAACCACGCCAGTAGCTAAACTACGATTACTGATTGGCAACACACTAGGTTTACCGACCTGAATCAACTCGATTTCCAAGCTCTGACTGATTCACATGGAGAGGTGAAACTGAAAGCTTGCGAGATAAGGATGGTCTCGAGAGGCTAGAGTATAGTTTCTGTTTTCAGCCCATAAAATGACGATTTTTATAAAAATGGAAATTATATCAATATTAACAACACTGATGTGTCTCATTACAGATCAATACTATTACTTAATTTACAGCTCAGCTTTAAGCTGTAAGATGTGGCTTTGTTGTTGTGAGCGGTGTTTTCCCACTTTGTTTATGTTCCTATTTATGCAGCCAGGGCTGCGTAGAAGTATTGGATACTTTTTTCAACACACAGAGAGAATGGTATAGGGAAATGCGAGGAGATATTTGTTGAATTAGACAAAGTGTAGCTCATTCGCTTGTAATGGCTGACTACACCTTTAATCACTTGACTCTTATCATGGAACATGGGGCATCACTGCATTAAAAAGGATACAATGCAGGTTGCACATAAGAGGCCATACCACCGCCAACAGCATTTTGCGGCAAAACAATTTACCACCAACAGACATTCAAACTGTCTCCTTTAAAAAAAAAACTGATTCACCCATGTCTCAATCTGGTTGTATGTCAGACACTATGTTTGTGTGTTCAACTCCCAACAAGCACCCTGACAGCATCTTTTCTTCTTTTCTCATCCTTTGAGGGATCATAGTTGTGCACACGTGGAGAACCACTGCACACAGTAAAAACAGTTACCTGTCTGAGCTTGTCTGTCAGTCAGAAAATGCACTCTTAGGAGAAATTACGTTTCTCTACCTGGGTCGTTGACTAGGAGCTGTCATTCTCGATCCAACTGCTTGCCTTTCATTCCAATTTACGGCAGTTACTCAACCCCTTCACCTCACAGTGAGAGTGTATTCTCTTTTCTGGCAGCGATTACAATTTT
Source organism: Amblyopsis rosae (assembly GCA_025399935.1). Lineage (NCBI taxonomy): Eukaryota > Metazoa > Chordata > Actinopteri > Percopsiformes > Amblyopsidae > Amblyopsis > Amblyopsis rosae. Next base: position 6,764,933 of record JAODTR010000018.1, read on the forward strand.
ACCAGACTTCTGTGTAATGTTATGGGTTATCAAATCAAACTATTCAAATCGTGGTTGATATTTGATTGACAGCTAAGATATTTTTTATATACTTTGGTAAGAATATGGCTGTAGCATAGAATCAACAACTAAAATAAAATACATTCAACAGCTGGTTAGAGAAGAATCTTACCATAATAGAACATGTATTATCTTATTATCTTAATAGCAAATCAAGTTCATACAGCTTTCACAACGAAATGTTTGGCCATTATGCCTGAAGAGAGAAAGGTGTTATATATCTGCAGCTGAGAGTAGTCTTTAATTTTGAATAAAATGACACTCATCATTGGATGTAGATGTCTACAGTACCATGCAATTTAAATCAACCAAAGCAACTTTCCTTTCCAAAACTCCACTTTCACTGGACTGTTCGCAAGGTGACTAGAACCTTTTTCAGACGGCCAATCAAAACAAAAAGCACACAGTGACATTTCGCCATCCAGTTAAAATGGAAGCTGCTACAAAATTGATACTCAAATGCATTGTTGAACTGATTACCTGAAAAAAAAGCCATACACAACTGTATAGCCTTGCTCACTGACCACTATAGCAAGACAATGATGCTAAGGTGACTGACATAACCGTGTGATAATATCATGTGAATTAACTTCAGTATAACATTACAAATAATACCACAGAGCATTTTGTATTATTAGTAATAGAAAGGAAAGCTGTTACAAAAAAAATACAAAAGGTGTTTATTAAGGCTGCAATTTGCACCCAAAAAATATTTAACTTAATAAATTCAGTCATTCATTTTTAAATGTATTTTAGCATAGTCCACAGTATTTAGTATCAATACCAAATCATACAGTAATATCTAATCATTCAAAACCAAAAATACAAAGCAAAACACAGCTATGGTTCTGAATTACACTCCTTACTGTAATCTCCACTCATAAAGTGCACCAGTATGGATACACTGCTTAGCAAGGAGCCCCGTTGGAGAAGTCTCGAACATTCTTTTGACAAGAACTTAAACAAGATATATGTAAACTATGTTGTTGTTTTTTTAAGGTCCTTATTTATACATTCATGCAAAGCCGTGCTCATTTCCATCACCAAAACAGTGTGAAGAATCCATTTCAATTCATGATTTATGTCATCTACATTATAAAAAAATCAACAACTCTAAAACTATGATATTCTCCACATAAAGTATGTTGCACACACTCGGAAATATAGTCTCATTCAACTTAAAGGTGAGGTAAGTGATGCTGGAGAATGATTGTTGATATTTTAAATTACCACAAAACAAATACACCTAAGCTCCGCTCCCCACATAGAGCACGCATTGCCAAGCAGTGACGTGCACAGACCTCTGGAGGTGCAGGGGTGAATCCCCAAAAAAAGGACACCCTCTCTAAAAACAATAAAAAAATATATAAAGCAAAAGTAAATAAATAAAAATCAATAGATCTTTCTTTCAGTCATTTCAAAAATATGTACCATATTTATTATACACAACAGTGAGATACTAGACCAATGCCAAATGAATGTAGCTCTTTATTAACTGTGACATTTAGAAGAAAGAGTTAAGTCAACAGTCAGTGGCAGGGGTGGGCAAACTCGGTTCAACAGAACAGTTAGCCTATTCCTCTCTGGCTGTATCAGAGGTGCGTTCAGAATTTTCTAACATACTGTAGCGAACCTTTGTGAACGTTCGCAAACATGTTCAAACAGTTTTCTGTTTGCTTTGTGTTCCCCGCGAACATTAGCAAAGGGTCTGAGGAGGTAGATCTCGGCGAACACACATTGTCGCTGGACGAAGGGTGACAGTTCAAACCTAATATTTTTGGAATGCTGAATATTCAAGTTCAAAGCAAACATGTTCGCCATGAACATTCGCCACTGTTTGCCAATTCTAAACACACCTCAGGTTACTGTGTTTATTTATTTCCTCACAACAAGTAGCCTATCAACTAGATGAAGCGTGCACTCGTCTCAATTAATTTGCGGCCTTTAATTTGTTGCCCTAATACCATGAAACAAACATTTGCGACAACAGACACAAAAGAAGGCCACTGTAAATTTACAGAACATATACTGTAAACCACCAGTCAGATGAGATGAGAAAAGTAAATATTTATATTTTTTAAGTATGGGCAGTCAGATAGTTTAATGGGGCGGTGCCCAACTCAGGGCGGTTAGCATGCATTAGCCAAATATGGATAGGGTGGACAGATGAACCATTTAAATAAATCGAACCTGAACCGGTGGCACTCCAACAATCAAATAACTGAACCAGTGTTCAGTTTATACAGTAGTGCTAAATTAATTTATTTGAATCAGCAAAGATATTCACCCTCTCCACTCATCCCTCCTGATCCCACACACACACGCACTTTGTCTATCTCCCTCTCCACACTAGATAATGCAAAATCAAGGCTATTTTCAGCATGCATCCTTAAATGGACGGTGGCAGGAACCCAAGGTTTGATTGTAAAAGGTCCCTGTGTGGTCAGATCAATAGACAAGCTCTTACGGGACTAATATTACCTATCTGTGAAAATTGAGTAATATTACTAGTTCCACTATAGAAAAGTTATATTGATTGTGTGGTCAATATCAAAGAGCAAAAATGAAAGACTGCACATAACACCCTGCTGTGATGGACTGTCCAACCATTTAAGAGGGGAGAAAATTCAATATCAATCTGATGCTAGTATCAATTTCCAGCTGTTGCTGTGTTTTGTAGTTCCTGTACAAATTTGTCCCTTCATACATATTTGGTTTCTGCAGCACATAATGTAAAAATTCAATCACGCAATGCTATTTTAGTACTCAGCACTTAAGCAGAATACATAGTTGTGCAGTATTACTTAATCATGGACTGGGTTTCAGGGAAAAAATGCTTTCACTTACTTCAGGTTATTTGATGCCGAATGTACACTATACAGTACACTGAAGAAAGACCTCCTAGTCTCACACCGCTCTCTTCCCATTCCTCTCAAATAAAAGACCCTTTTGTGCACAGTAGCGTTTCAACATATACAATAAAACAGTGAACCAGAATGGGAATTTGGGGGGTTTTGGGGTGCACTTTAACACAATCAAAGATTGCACCCTCAAAAGGAGATATGAATTGTTCTCACTTTCAACATACAACAGTGGGCTACTGTATTTGAACCCTCACAAAAGGGATCTTTTTCATTTTAGCGCTGGTGTCCATACACATCCTACATGGACGCAGTAGTTGCTTTTAAAAAGTGAGCAGTGTAGAGATACTACAGTTTACTACATTAGGCTACGTTTGACTGCTTTCACTCAGAAAACAATTTATGTTAGGACTGCTCGACTTCAAAATCTTATACAACCTTGTCCTTTTGTCAGAATACTGCTCACAGTATACAGTAGGATCATAGTTGGGCTTTTGGCCACCCCTGTTAAAGACATATCCCTGACAATGCTATAATTTCTCAAGTGTAAGTCTATCACCTTGCACTACAAAAATAAAATAACAAAAAAATATTATAATAATTAAATAAATATGGCTAGCAGGTTTGTGAAAGTGAACAAGTTAATACCTGCAAACATTAAATGCAATTGCTTGGTCAAAACAACCACATTATTTCTCTCTAGATAAATATGTTAGATTACGCTATGGTTACATTATCCTTCACAAACATACACAATCTGATCAGGAACATTATTACGATGTCATTAAGATTATTTGTGTAACTCCGCCCAGTGCTCGGGGCTCTAGCGTTTGTCATTAGAGCATCTCTTGAGATTTTGGAGCATGAGGTTTAATTAAAGGTATAGTCCGCCATTCTGAAGAAAGCTTGTTGATTAGTGAAACTCGATCAAAACAAAAATAAATATCTCTACTTTGCAAATGCTGGGATATTGTTGTGTGGGCCACTTTGTTTGTGTTCTATATTTACAAAGCCAGTGCTGTGAAGAAACACCAGATTATTTCACACAGAATGGGCAGCTAGCAGACCGTATGAAATTTGCTGAATTAGAAGAGTATTAGCTTACAATCAATGCAATGCCTATACATGAACTTACTGCACAGCTGTACTGTACCTGGTGCTCATCGTTACATACAATAAAGCCCTAATCACACCAGGCCCGGCAAACTGTTTGCCTTATGGCAGAAGTCCAATAATGCCATTAGAAAGCAACGTACGGGATCAGAACCGGAACTTTATACAGCCGAAGATGAGCTCTAAGCGTTCATCTTATGGGATCACAAGAAACCCTTTGACAGCTAAGTTTTTTTATAGGCTTTAAATATGCTTTTTAGAAGCTAAAAAAACAGGGCTGACATGGCCTCACTGGTAGTGAGCATGGTTAGCTAGCTATAATACATGTAGGCTAATGAATAAATAAGCAACCTGGCAACTTTGTTTGAATGTCACTACTCGCAGTGGGGTTCTAAGGTTTCTGTAACGTCTGAAGAGCGTCATGAAGATGCAGAATATTGATTGAGGTGAAAATGTTTTATGTCTTCATATTTGCCTATTTTCAATGAAAGGCGACCAGAAATAAAATATATTATTATTATTATTATATATATATTTTTTATTACTACTAGATAGTATCAATACTGCCCTGCCCTGCCAGTGGCTACACATGACTAATTGTTTTATATTGCGATTAGAGTAATCACAATAAAATATATTAATAATTTGACAGCCCTATATATATAATATAATATAATATATATATATATATATATATATATATATACAGTATATGCTATAAAATGTAAGTAAAATGTGGAAGCAGAGCAGGTATTTCTGTTGATGGTAGCATGTGAAATTGGCTGGAAAGGTTTTTCCCTTTTACAACATGACAGTACAGTGTCCAGTTGCCTGTAAATCTGACAGTCCATTTACACATAAAGTGGCTTATTTCATGCAGTCCTGGCCTTGCAGAGCGCATGTATGTTTAGATGCTCTCAGGGGTTACCAAATGTTGTTCCAAGTGCACTAGACTTTGGAAATGACAGCACACAGCTGCTTTAAAAAGATACACAGATAACCTTTGACATAGTAGTCTCTGTTTTTCACTATTCCGCTAGATAAAGCCTGATGTCTTATTTTTGACTTGTTGTACTGTGTACATGTGATATCTGCTCTGAAGCTTGTTAGATGGAATTAATAAACTGCAATTTGAGCCCACCCTGGCTCATACCAGTTTAATGCCATCTAATCTTATCATATAAACCATTCACTAAAAGAAAACAAATAGGCCTCGGTTGCTAATGCTAGACCTGGATTTTGCCACGCCCAGTAAACCCAATAACTCACTTAGACAATGTAACTGAAAGTGCATGCAACCACAGCATGTGTTAACAACAGCACAACAAGCACTTGACTGTAATGCAGTGAAATGCAAAATATTAAGAAACAAAATCACGTATTACAAAAGCTAAGCAAATATCCCAAAAATATTTTTCTGGGGCTATACACTGACGGTCATCTGGGGATCTGGGATTAATAATTTCTCCAAGGCCATGTGTGCTATTTACATGGTAATCTCCCTGAAAGCAATATTAGTTGCTACTTATTTCCTCTTGGAATTTCACCAAATATTGGTGAAGTACCAAGGTCTTAATTTACAGTAGAAGGCTGAAGCATCAGTTTAGGAACACAATGTCTTTAGCCTTGTTTCTAAAGAATGAAGTCCAGTGTAATATAAATCAAACCCACCACAGGAATCTGAGAAGGAAGGAATTGGCTTGTTCCCATCCTTTGAAGACATTTCTGTTTTTCCAGTGTACGTATTCTGAAATGAAAATGTGTTAAATATGATCACATTTCCTTGTAAAATGCACACTGCATGCATAACTTCTGTTGACCAATCCCAACACCTACTATGGCTATCAATATTTGAAGTATTATTCAAATATGAATTCAAAACTGTTACTGGGTATATAACGCTAAACCTTTCGCCTTATTATCTTTGAAAGCACCCTCTGGAGCTGAATTCCACTGCTGTCATCAGACAGGAGATTAAAATCCTAATTGGACCATAATTAGGCATGGTCTTTTCATCTAAGACATAGAAAAGAAGCATCACGAGCTAATGTCAATAACTGTGTCACTGCATCCAAGGTTCTGTCTTGCCAAATTATGTAACATTAATAATGTGCAATTACAGGCGAAAGATTGAAGTGTCACAGCAGTGCCGAAAGAAGAAATTAAGAGCTTCCTGGCACGATGGGATTTGATCCCAGAACACTTGGAGCTGCAGGATATGTCTGGATGAGGGATGGTTTCATCTGCATTCACGTCACCTACAATATGGAGATTAGTTGAGAGAAACCAGAGAGCTGTGTTGTCAGTCGTCGAATAAATTGGTCGCATTTGACTTTCCTTACTTTATGGATCAACTTCAAGCGATATTCATATACTGTAAGTGATTGATATATTACGTGTTAGAGATACCTTTATTATTTCTTGTAGATATTTAATTAAAGTAAAGTCTACTCATTATGAATTAGCTATGACTTTTTGTTTATGACAGGCATTTTGGCAGTGTCTATCAAAATATGCAACACAGGTGATAGGAGGAAGGGTAAAAACTCTAATACATGGTTAATAGCAAAAGGACAAAAATATGACATTATTATCACATGAAACGTCATGAATGTAATGCCAGTTCCATTTATCTTTTGGTTTTCAATGTATAATTTTCTGTGTCATTTTTTATCAAATGCAGACACACGCGCACACACACACACACACACACACACACACACACACACACACAGACACAAACACCCATATGCACGTCTGCTGTTTGGTAGGTATACTTATTATTTATTTTGATGATGTTATCAAAGATGTAATTCAGACTGCAGATGTACAAGTGCACCTGCTCCCTGAGACAGCGCTGGAGAACAGCAACAGCCAGGAGAGTCTCTCTTGCAGAGAAAAAGCCCCTGAGAGCCCCAACGCTGATAAATCTTCCACATTTCCTTTCTGATGTGAGACCTAAAGAGTAAGGCACTTCATCACAGGGAAGGGCTTTCTGCTATCTGCCTTCAGCATTTCTCACCTTAATACGGAAGAGGAAATGGCACTAATAATGTTTTCGGGCGTGTTTGGTTTTGGGGAAATGGTTTCATACATCAGTTTCATGGGAGACGGGGGGAGAGGGTTGCTGTTGATGCGGGCGCCTGACTCGGGCAAGAAGTGGCATTCTGGAGAATTTAGCTTTGAAATAGTGCCTTTGAATGGCACTTGTTGGCGAGCTTCATTTTGTGCTGCCATATGAAATTGTGGTTGTCTACTTTGTTAGACGTTTTTATTATGCCCGTTATGTGTATCAATATCATAACAATTTAATGGTAAATGTTTTCAGTTATATATTTTATATGTGTTTATTTTTTGGGATAGGGAGGCTCCATCAAAATGATGTCGATCATTATTAAATTACAAACATTTTGGTGTTAACCGAGAACACCCTTCTGTATCAATTTGAACAATGAGTGCAACGCTATCCAACTCATTATGTGACTTTGCTGCAGTGGAAGTCTTTGTCAGGAGTTTTGTTTCTCATTACCCAGAAGGCTTCAGTGCTCCATATTTCTTCTGCAGCGAGTCCCCAGGTTATACCTGTGTTATCTCTTTATGGCCTCCCCCTCCTTCCAAACCAAAAGACACTGTTGGCATTGATTAAGGTGCACTAAGAACCTGCTTATGTGTCTAAATTATCTGTGCCTAATGCTCGGGGCAAGCGTTCGCAGTGGTGCCCTGGGACCACATTATTCCTGTGATGGAAATGCTTTGAGGATCACAGCTTTGCACCCCATTCGGTTGCATAGCCGCGAGATATGCCACGGGGCCTTAAGGCCATTATAAATACATTGATTAATAATAAAGTACTGATAGATGGGGGAAAGTTAAGGGATATGGAGACTAGCTGAGGAACTCACAACATGTGGACCAACTATAGTTGTTGTTGTTGTTGTTGCAACTGAACCAGGCCTGAACAATTAGCTATTGTTCCATACCAAACAGTCTACATTCTGGGAAAACCATCAACCTTCCCGCTGATATTTTCCATATCCTCAGAGCCCCTGATTATTATGAGGATGCCAGTGTTTGTGTTTACCATATGGACTTGAGTAAAACCTCTTGGTTTTGGCTCCTTTGTTTGTTTTTGTATACACTGAACTTTCCCCTCTATTGATTCTGGTTTACATGGAAAGTCCAAAATAGAACTTCGCCACATCCGAATACCATCTGTTAAAGGCCACAGAGGGACTGATGCTTCCTGAATGTAAAACTGCTTCTTTGCCATCAAAGCATCATGGATATTCTTTCATATAATAGTTTGACAATTTGAATATAGACTATTAGACTGAGACTTATTTTATTCAGAATTATTCAGGAGCATAATCCTATTATAACACCCTAGTTCTTCCAAAAAAGCTGAAAAATGAAACTGTGCCAATCATACCCTTTCCCAATTTCAGAGTGTCTAACACAAATTCCAGTCTGGTATTTGTACTGAACATTAAACATAGCAAGGACAAATTATACAAAGAGCGTACTGTAATATCCGTGGCTCCTGTTTATTAATTAATTCACATTTTGTGTGACATTTAACTAATATATTCAGAGAGAGAGAGAGAGAGAGAGAGAGAGAGAGAGAGAGAGAGAGAGAGAGAGAGAGAACACATCCAGGGTTTCAGTTATTAAAAATTCTTGCCAGGAGTGAAATATTAGCGAAAATTCAGTTACAGGCCTATGGAGGATTGGACAGGTTTTAGCGATAATTGTCTTGTTGAATCACACACCTCTGTACCACCTGAGCCTTAAACCTTGAGATTGTGCTGTTGGAATAGACTAAGAACCAGTCATTACCGCATACTGTATGCGGCAAAGACCAAGGACCAAGTCTGTAGAACGAGTTCTCAGAAATCCTTCCAATGGACAATCCTGAGAAATGGACACCATCACATATTTGTTGGAGGTCCTCTGCATTTGCACACAGATACAATATCACTTTGGTTTCACAGTGATACAAGGATTCAACTGCAATGCAGTAAAACTAAGGAGGATATTTACTTTCCATCTCAGACACTGGATTAAAATAATAAACATTTAAATGCACTAAAATAATTGGATTAAGACATCTCCTCCGGGGAAACAGACTAATTCAATTAGTTGGCCTTGGTTTATTTTCACACATCACATCAAAATGACTGAGGTTGGATATTTCAATCTGGGGACATAGCCAAAAAACAGCATACCAAGAGATTAACGTACAAATGCAAAATTCTTAAAGTCTTAAAATCTCCCATATGTCTTCTGTACTGTCTGGCTGAAGTCTATATGTTACCAGTATTCCAGGGAGAAGACAAAGGTTCACATCTCATTGGGATGATGCAGAGATTGATTCTTCCCACAGGGCACTTGAACCCCCCAAAATCCCCACAACACCACTACCCATCAAACAAGTGTGTGTTCCTCTGAAGAGGAGGAAAGTGAAATAGTTATACATCTTTCAGCACTGAGGGCTAAATTACAGTGAACTTTTAAGTTTCTGCTACTTATTTTTATCAGTGTTGCAAAGGAAGTGAGTTATGAGCTAACATTTAGTGTTTCGAATGAAAAAAAGCTTTTGTTGTTTGTCGTAACCACATACTTAATAGGTTATTTGAATATTTACCGTATGTTTATATACAGTATTTTAAAACTGGAGGTTTATGTTCAGCTAGCTGTCACACAGGTATCATTGTCTTTATAGGTTACCATATTACATTTGTTCTCAATTGCTTCATGACAATTTCTGAAACATTAAACAAATTCTCAAAACTGCAAGAACAAACCTCATAACATTAGCCCATCTAATATATTAATTAAATCACCCTAATCAAAATGTATTATACAATTTTTCATGTGATTGCCAGCACTCTCACATCTATTTATCCATATGTTTATTGGGCAAATCCTTATATGCAACATAGGACACAAACTCAGGATCTCAAAAATATGCCCACATGACATGTCTCACACCCTATTCATCATTCCTCAATTGGATTGAGGAATACTTTTCAGCATTGAAATGTACTGTAAAGCGTATGACCGCCTCATACCCAGATGTCCAATAAGAATTGGATATAAGGACATCACACCAAAAGCTTGCAGCGAATGACAGCGGCATACAAGGAGATATTTCCAGCATTGCACAGTAAAATATCAGGTGCAAATATTATATAATAAGTTATGGCCAATCAGAGCATGGATGGGCAGTAAAAGAGGATATTATCTTTTACACGACAGCTTGACCACCTCCAATTTACATTACCATATCTTTGATTTGCGTTATAAAGCTTTACAGTAAAGACATTTTGTCAAACTATTTTTAGTAAGATTTGCAGTTTTTTTGTGCAGCATACTACACTATTTTGACTGCAACACTATTTACATAGGGAAGGTCATTTTGACACAGATATTTAGTATTGTGTGTGCCTTTGTTTATGCATTAAGACATACTTTATATATTTTCATTTGGCTAATAGATTTTTAAACCATTTTTTAAAATCATCTTAGGCATCTTAGGTCCTGCAGGTGAATCAATGTTGCGGTAAACACTTCAACTGTTATTGGGTTTGTGCTTACAGTTTGAGAATGTGTTTAGTGTTTCAGAAACTGTGTTTAAGTGGTTGCGAAAAACTATAATGTTTGCAATATAGTATGAAGTGGAAAGAAGCTATTGTGGCTGTAATACAATAGTGTGTGACGTTAGCCGCACACTAGTAGCATCCACCTCTCACTGTGCCATTACTGCCAAGGGCACAGCTGTATTCATTCATATCAAGGCAGTGATGTAGGCTAGTCCTTGAGACGATCCCTCCCCCTTTCTTATTAAGATACAACATAGATTAGAACACTCACACACTCTGCTTTATCTCAACCATGCGGGTCAAACATGATGCCAACCTAATGCTCCATATGTCTCCAAAAACACGTGAGGACAATGGAGAGAGTGACACAAGCAAACCAAATGCAGAATAGGTGAAGATAGAGAGAGATGGGAGGGAGATGGGAGGGCAAGAGAGAGAGAGAGAGAGAGAGAGCGAGAGAGAGAGAGAGAGAGAGAGAGAGAGGGAGAGAGAGAGGGAGCGATAGAGAGGGAGAGTGAGATGAGAGAGAGAGCTGGGAGGGTGAGGGAGATAAAGAGGGAGAGAGAGAGATGGGAGGGAGATGTGGGAGAGCAAGAGAGAGAGGGAGAGACAGAAGGGCGTGTGGGAGACGGGATGAGGACAGAGGTGCTTCTCTTGTGGACGTACTTGGTATGCATAGCGGGGGGTGCCTAAGTCAGCAGGCCTCAGCAACACATTTTCTCACATTTGTCCACATTTACAGTCAAACGGCCTCCATTTGCATCCAGTCTAAGGCGATGAAGACACACGAGAGGAGATAGTCTACGGTCAAGTTGATTTGTCACACAGTGAGCGACGGAGGAAAGGAATTTTCTCGTTGGAATAGTTGGAGAGGCATGAATGCATTGAAATATGGCTTGTCGTTGAGCTGCAGACATTACAATGTTTATCATCGTATAAACTGATAATGTTCAGCGATTTGGGTTGCTATTTACTTCTAGATATGGCTACAGTGCTCCCCAGCGCATACCCTGGAGATACTATTTGAGAGCAGTCAATGAACACAACACCCAACAGCATTTAGCATATATTAAAAGGCCCTGTCAGCCTTTTGCGATATGGTGTTCTTTCTGTAATCAGCTTGTGAAGTAGAACGTGCTATTTTCGTTGAGCTCGAGGAATATGTTTACACAGCAAATCAATGGCCACATATATGCAAACAAACCTAATCGCTAAGCAAATATTTGCAGTGAGAATGCAGGTAGGTGGTTGCTTTGAGTCCCAAAAGCTGGGAATAATTAAGCTTACAGGGCTGATAGCCTCATGAGTTATCGCAACCCCTGATTATGCATACAGTACCATGTCAGCTGAAGAATGAGATAGATGCTGTTCAGGTCAAAATGTAAAGCTATTGATTGATGAATTATATTCTCTCTCTCTCTCTCTCTCTCTCTCTCTCTCTCTCTCTCTCTATATATATATATATATATATATATATATATACAAACATGCTCACCTGAATTCTGGAATTCCAATTGGAGAGGGTTGCACACAAACAGTTGGACAAGCAGAGCAGAACTAATTAATGAATTAATGAATGAATGAAGCAATTGATCTGTCTGGCTGGCTGGCTGGCTGGCTGGCTGTGTGTGTGTGTGTACAGTATGTATGTACTATATGTATGTATGTATGTACTGTATGTATGTACGTAAATGTAGTATAGTTTAGTTTAGTAAAGTATAGTTAAGTATATAATATATGTAGTCAAGAGTTAGACACCTATATGCTGTTAAAGATTCTGATGTATCTATTACACTTCATCACTCAGTTCATTCTCGGTCAGTTTCCTGATTGTCGCTATTCAGCATTCATGACCCTTCACATGATTGGTGCTAAGTGTGCTGGGTTTGGTAGCAGGCAGCATGCGGCGAATGTGCTCAAATATTCACAGCCTTCCAGATTGGTTCCCACTGTGAGTGGGCTTGAGGGGGTAAAGGCCCAGAATTGATTACAATTGTTAATCAAGATTCAGTTCGATACACTCAGAGAAAGAGCACTTAATAGTAGAGGCAGGCACCATCAGTCGCTGGAATTCATTCACACTGCGGGGATTATTTAGAAAGTTTAAGTAAGTTCCCCTTAAGTATTTATAGGTTTGGTAATAGCTGCCGATATGATGGACCTGTGCTAAAATATCCCTCTACAGAAAAAAGTTCTGTGTAACTATTTGATAGACTGTACTGGGTATATAAATACAGTAATTGTAACCTTTAGTGTTTAATCAAACATGTCATTAGTTTTTTTTTATTTATTTATTTTTTATGGATCTACTTTAACAAGCCAGTAATACAAAACCGGGTGCTAGAATAGAACAGTGCAGTATTCATACAATAATTCTCTCAATATTAGGAACTGTGGTTACTTTTGTATGTATGCCATCAGTGACAGCAGTTTGATAACCTTTCTCAACACAAGAAGACGTGTTGACTTTTCAATTTACAATAGATACAGTAAATGCACTTGTTAGTTTTATAACTTTATTTTACGCGAAGATAATGCAAATATCGTGTTCATTCATCAAAGACTATCAAGCACAAAATTGCTCGACTGGCATTCACAATTTTCTACCCTTCCCATATCAAATGTTTTTTTGCAAATCATTTCAACTGTGATCATTTTGCATGACATATGTGAAGATATTGCAGTTTAGCCAACATCTTGTTTCAATAAACATAACAGGTGTATGTGACCTTTATTTAATTAGGACCTGACATTAAGTGGCACCTCCTGAGCGTCCATGAATGTTTAATGAAAATACAGATCCCCCTTCTGCCTTCCAATAACCCCCCCCCCCCGTCATTTCCTGATTCTTGGTGTCTCATCTATATTCTCCCTCACTCGTGGTATAACCAGTACCATACATTACTACAGCATATCTGTGTAATATTAAAGGTACAATATATTCCTCAACTGTGTTAGGGCTGGTTCATAGTCTACGCAAGCTACTCGCACACGAATGCATCGAGCTACGCAAGGAGGGTTTCATGCGTACTCGCGTAGCAAAATGTGTTGTCCTCATTTCTGTAACGCAACGCTTTATTTGTTTATGGTGCTGCATTCATAAAGTGTTGCATTAGCTACCGCCATCTGCTGGACTGTCCAGGCTATAGTAACTATGCCGGTATTACCCCGGCACAACGCAAGACTTGTGCCGAGGTAATACCAGCATAGTTACTATAGTTACAGAGGTAAATGTACCTAGCTAGAGCTGAATGTGTGAATAGAGAAAAGCACTAACTGTGTCTGCGTGGTCATATACCAGGAACGTGTGAAAACAGGCTTTAGGGTGCCTTACTGTAATATAGAAAACCATGTACAGTATGAGTACATGTCCAGTATAAAGAGTATAACATAAAAAGAATACATTAAAGAAATATGAAACCCTGCTATAACCTATAGCCTAAAAAACAAGGATCACAAATATGAAATATGACACGCCTACTAAACTAACTCGAGGTTTAGAGAACCACTATGATGTCTTGTTGGGCCAAGCGGTATAGCCTTACTAATGTCTGCCGAGACACCCCCCCTCCCGTCTGAAACGCAATGTGATCAAGTGTGCTGCCACATCTGGCCGACTATGTCACATGCATAAACATGACCGCTCACATATAAGGGGAGCGCCGTGCGCAGGGGGAGATATCGGCAATCTACAAGTCACCGCGGATCACAGATTCCTCCCTATCAGTCTAATTTTGCAATGGCATGGTGTCTCTCTATTACCATCTCTGAGAATGATGCAGGGATGGATATTAAAAAGACCTCTTCCTCCACCAATCGTCCTCCCTGGGCCGTAGCCCGCCAGATCACAGGAGGCCTGGAGATGTGTCGAAGTGGTTGTTGTACACAGCCATATGCCATATGCTAGTTCTCTCTCTCACACACACACCCACACAAACCTACAAACTACAGTTAATGGTTCCTCATACAGAAGGCCACCTTTGCTATCCAGCGAGAGAGAGAAAGAGAGAGAGAGCATTTTTGCTAGATCGCCTGGTTTGCAAATATGCAACGTTAAACTGATCAATACAGGTGATAAGGCACTTTCCTTTCACATCACTGCAACTTATTTGAATATTTCTCGCACATACGCATAAATACTGCATTATGCTGAGCCAGGTGGCATTTGAGAAATTGGATTGGAGACCCATGAGGGCTAAGAGGAACCACTCAGGAAATACATTTGCATTGTTTGCGAAGTCATTAAGGTTCCTTTAATTCCTAATGATTCTGAAACGGCTCTCCACGGTCCTCGACCGGCAGGTGTCTGTTTCCCAGCAGTGCCATATGTTTTTCCTGGCGCGAAGTTTGCCTCTTCTGGACACACACACAACATGCGCTCATAAACAAACAAAAGATTGGTCAAGGTCTCCGAAGAAAGGAATCGTGGAGAAAGCTGCAGATGATGTGCAAACGCGTCCGCACACGTGCATTCACATACACGTTAAAACACAAACAAATCTTTGCCATCACACACTCACACACTCACATACACATACACCTGCTGTATTCAAATAAAAAATGCACTACTCTTTCTCACACACACTCTCACACACACACACACACGCGCACACACACATACGCACACCTTCTCTATGCAAATAAACATATCGCTCACTCGCGCCCACTCACACACACATGCATACGCACACACAAACCCAGACATCCTCTCAAAAGGTCCTTTTTCAGCGGCACAGCAAGCAAGAAAACACAAACCGCGAGGAGAACCATTGGAGGTAGCAGGTGGGTCTGGAATTGTCCAAACATCATTAAAAGACAGATTGGGTCGTAGGTGATTGAATCGCTCCCTCGGGTGGGGTGATGGAATGGGGGAGGCATGTGGTGGGGTGAGGTGCGGCTGTTCTTCTTCTGCAGCAGCAGCAGCCCGCTGGAGGTTTGAGGCACGGTCGACCAGGTCAGAGTTAGGGTGACAGCGGAGGCTCGTGACTGGAAGCCCAGCGGTCGGGGGAACTGGCCGATGGGCTCGGCAGGGGAGTGCGAGATGCGTTCTCACTTCTCCAACAGCTGTGGCCTCCGCGTTGCCCCACTTCTTCAGGGAAGCTCAGGCGATGAAGGGATATTTTTCAAATGTGTATTTGCCGTTAATTTAACCTCCTTAGTATCTTATCGCTACACTACTGTTTATCCCAAATGAAGCTACAGTAACACGTATAAGTTTATGTGTTCCCAATAGTGACGAAATAAGGTCATATTTAATCTAAAAAGTGAAAACAAGCTTAAACTCTATGATTTTTGCCACCTTGCGCAATTACAAGATGTGAGCATGACTTTTAACTCCAACAGGAGTGATGAGGCAGAGCAAAGAAGCCATTTACCTTCGGCAAGTTCAGCTATTTTTGAATTTATGTGCAGTGTGCATAAAACATGCTCCAAAATATCTTGCGGGCGCTTGACAGGAAAACAAATACAACACGCAGCTTGGGGTTCCTGCTCGCAAAGTTTCAGATGAAAAAACTCAAAGGTTTGACTCTCCTGACTAACGTGCATAACACCATGCCCTGTGAGTGACAGGTAAGACAGAAGAGGTGTGTGTGTGT